>JAEPRC010000265.1:35776-52820 GCA_016758945.1 Mucor plumbeus
CTTTCGAGTGGCCTCATAACCAATTGGATGGCCCAGATTGTTCAAAAATTTGTGTGTATCTTCTGCTGTACGTAGTTTACCCGATCAAAGTTTTAATTTAATTGTATTCTTGGTAGTTTCGGTGATTGGACTAGGTTTTCCGGGCTTGAGTCGTTGAAAAGTTTGGCCAATCTCGTTTTTTATACGATAAACTGTCGACTTGGAGACTCCTGCTGGTCGCATTATATAACTAACGCTCTTCTTCTCTTGTATCAAAAATTTTATGTGATATAAAGTGTTTTTGGGAATCCTGTAAGGCATTATATTTACAATTTTAAGGGTGAAAAAAAGTAAGAACACTCTAAAACTAGCATAAAAAACCGACTATTTTATATCTTTTAAGAAATACCCCGAGGTATGATTGTGGATAAATAACGGAAAACAATACAAGGGTCAGCGGAAATTTTATTTCACTAGGAAAATTTCTGAAATTGACTGAAGATCGCATTACTTAAAATTTCGCTTATTTATAATTGCTTCATACGTAGACTATGAATTTATTTGAAAATTTTATTATCCTGTGAAGTGTTAAATTGCGCTTCTATCAGTAGTAGCCTCAATACATTGTATCAATTATTACTGAAGTTAGCGCATAAAATCACTTTTGTGAGACTAATAGTTGGGGTAGTGTAAGTAGCATAGCATAATGTAAGAAGCAAGAAGTACAATTATCTGGAAGCCAACGGAGAGTAGTAGTTGGTAAGAACGATGTACTAAGAGGTAGTGTTTGGTGTTACTCTAATTGTTACAATTATTATATGGTCTATACTTACTATATATTAAATGTAAATAATATGGAGCTAAGTAAGTATTTATAATAATTGTGATAGTTATTTATTATAATTTATTTAAGTAAAAGATAATAAGAATTGGGGATGTGAACGGGATGTTTGAGAACAGATATTTTCACTAAAGTTCCATATATCTGTTTTGACGTCCAAGTATTTATACGTATCTTTTTCCAACTGAAACTAATTCATGCACTTTTATATGTTGTCATGTAATGTGAATCATTACACATTCATATTATCTATTTAACAGCGTTTAGCGTGTGTATAAAAAGTAGTTAGTATAAGGTTGGTTATAGAAAAAAGAACAAGTTTTTGACATTGAAGTTTGAAAGCTATGGAAATTCAATTTTTTGAAAATTCAAGTTTTGCTCAAGCAGGTATCTACAAAAAAAACACAAAATTTATTATAACATATGGAATGTAACTTTCTCTAAGTGTATACGACGTACGACGTTGATAAAGTTCTGCAAATATTGGAGTGTAACTTTAACCAAATTAAATAAAGTTTGTAAAATGAATAATATATTGTTCTTTATTGATTAATTAGAAAGAAAAGCAATTAAATACTATAGCGTGAAACTGTTTAACTTCTGCAATTAAAGAAAATATAAAAAAACTATTATTTATTATCAGATGTTCCGTAAAGGAACGAATTCAATGACAAAGGCTTAAATATCGGTACATTGTAGCAATAAAGGCTACTCTAGCACTTACAGTATCCCGTCCGTTTCATGTCGACTGCATGTAATTTAGCATTTTGATATATTAGCATTATCATTAGAATTGCAGTATAAAAATTTATAAAACTTACATTTTTAGAATAGTGTGGCTAGTTTTGCGGTACAAACATTTGCATTTTAAACTAAAGACACAGAATTCTATTCTCATCAATTAAAGTTTGTCTCTTGTTTAGTTTGTAGTTTTTTAGTTATTTTCTCCCCTGCAAAGTATAACTGGCCGAATAGAAAACTAGCCTTAACACATGTATTCGACTGCTTTTTTATATCACAATAACTACGTTTTGTAAGGCTACGAGCTCAATAAGGCTAAAAACCCGTTCCAAAAGTCAGCCTTATATACCGCGACTACTGTAGTTCAATATCGCTCTTAATTGTATCTTCGGAACTCAATACTTAATCATTAAGAAAGAAAGTACTTTTATATCTAAATAAGCGTTATCTTGTTTTTATTATACAATTAAAGAATTGATTAATTACACAGCGTTCTTTTTAGTTGTACTCTTTTTAAGTATATTATCGCAAATCCAATCATTATACGACATTATTCTTATTTTAAATTGTTATATGTATATTTGCTGCATTCCTCTTGAAGTTTTTTAAAATCTAGTCATCAAAATTTGTGTTTTCGGAGAAAAATAAATTAAAACATCTGAGATTTTTACAGTATATATTATCATTATCCACGAAATTGGCACATTTTGAATAACGTTATTGTTATTATTAAAACGATACATGGCGTAAAATCTGCGATATTATAGATTGTACCAATTATATGTATTGTATTCAATTATAGTATTAAATTATAATAAATATGTGATAAAAGTTAATTGGTATATAAATTTACACAGCCTTAAAGGTTTAGTTAATCTAAACATTTCAATATGATGATATTGGGAGTCCAGTACCCGCGCTTTATAAGGCTACATTTTCTGCAAGATTTTTCAGCCTTACATAGCGCGTAGCCTTAACTGGCGCGGGTGACTGTTTTATAAATAAACAGTCATATAAGGCAAATAATATACTATTGTAGTGCCAGCTAATTAATTTGACATTTTTTAAATAAAATTATAAACTTTTTAATCTTATTATTTGATTTAACAATCAATAAAATAAAAAAGTAAAAATGATCAATATCGCCACAAGATAATTAGGTCAAAAAAATTTATCACAGTACATAATTTATATAAGTATTCGCAAAAGCAAAAAAAGAAAGCACTCGATAGGAAGTGAATGCCGGTGTCAAAAGTGATAACTGAAGGACAGAACCACTGGGTCATTTTATCTTCTAAAAATGGAATTTTTTATAATAAAATAGATCACGTGACTTAAATAATTCTTATATTTATATTTTTCCACCAATTATATTCGTTATAAGAAGCTCCGCCCGCGGTAAATAAGGCTACTCTTAAAAATATTTTAGCCTTATATAGAATTAGGCTATAAGGCTATTTCCCTGCTTAAAAAAAAGTTTTTGGAAAATGTCAGCCTTATATAGCGCGTAGCCTTATATAGTGCGGCTACTGTCCCTTTTATTAAGGTTCTGCTTTTTAGATTTTAGAGTATTTATTACAAATTAAAGAACTAAATATGAATACGTTTAATAATCTAATATTAAAATGATCTTAAAAAATAGATGATTTATTGCAAATAACCTAAATGTTTAAAGACGGTCAATAACTTTTAGAATAAAAAAAGCTTGAAAGGGTACGTGTGGAGTTGGACATTTTGATTTTAATCAAAGCCCTCCTAGAAAGATGGTAATCTTTCCAAACATTCGTAAAAAATATAGTTCAAGAACAATCTCCTCCTATAAATATCAAATAAATTCCTTAAATCTATTTCACCCTTGCTTTTTTACTGTTAAACCATCTTCAATAAACCTAGAAAAGTAATAACTGTATTTTCCATGTTGCCTCTTATATGTTTTTTGGCGCACTATGCTTCAAAAAAGTAAAACAATTGTAAAAATGCTCAGAATCAGTTGATACTAATCCAGATGGACGGAAAATTTTAAAATACATTTTACAGCTGTAACACAATTTAAGAATTAAATTTTTGTTATTTATTGACTTGCTAGTTATATTGTAGTGATGAAACACGTCTTTTTTTTAGTAGGGTGTAATATCAGAATTTACTGTAGATATGGCTCTGTTGCAGTTGTATTCCCAGGATATTGTATAATGTTATGCTATTAATAGCTATTTTATCATCTTATAATCTCCTTTACATATGATCTTATTCTCTATATTGAATAAAAACGCACCTTTTATTTTTGTCAAATTTTTATTAGTTACGACGACATAACATACGGCCTTATATTCTATAGCTCAGCATGAGAGTTATAAGTAAATAACGATTATTTCCAATACAATAAAATAAAGAAGACTACAAGTGATTATGTCACGGAGAACGTAGGGTCTTTATTATTAAGTTAAAAAGGAAGCCAGGAGCCATTAGGTCCTGGTTTCTAAAAGTATTTATACTATTTCAATTCCATTTGGATGTCAGATTCAATATGGAATTGAGTTGATATTTAACATAAATAATAGGCAAAAAACCGACACAGCAAACAGCAAACCTTTTCAAATTAAAAATAGCATTGAAATCAGCCAAAGCCAGCATATAGTCAATAACAACTACCAAAATTAAGAAGTAATCGTCCTTTTTATGTAAAATCAAAGTTGTAGCTAAATGCGCTTACATCTATTTTTCCAAAAAACGTCATATTAAATGCTGATTTAAACAACTGTAAGTAAATAAATATCAAAAAAATACCAGAAAATCCCAAGCCTTTGTTTATTGAATGAGTTGATTTATAAGATGGTCAGTACTAGAAAGTCAAACAAGTAGTAATATGCAGTATTATATACTGGATACTTTTTAATTTTTCAAAAATTTAGATGTTTGATGAAGTAATAAGCGATAAAGCAAATATATTCAATTAGTAAATGCTGGTTTGAAATTATATAAATAATGATTTGGTAGTTTCTGCAAATATGCCCTTTGATTTGATGCCATTCGAAGAAAAAATCTATTCGGATCGTTCCCCTCCCCGATATGAGATTCGGAACGCTAGCATCTTGCTTTTACAAAATAAAAAGTGAGGGAATACGACAAAAAGAGAGTATTGAGTGTTCAAATATACGCCTCTGTAACTGCCAAAAATCAACAGAAAACAGGATTTCAAAGTTATTCATCTTTAATAATTTTACAAAAGGACAGACAATTATAGCAGTATATTACATAACAAGTTATTTTGAAATTACAATATGTCGATATTCAAAGTAACCAGAATGGAATAATATCTAATTTTGTTCAAAATTTGGATTTCAAGCGGCATTAATTCGATTCTGTGCTGTTTGAAATTCAAATACTTTGTTTAGAAAAAAACATTCTTACAATAGGGTTTTAGCAACAACTTACTAAAAAAGAAAATAACATATACTGGAAAACTATAGGGAACGTTGCAAATTAAATTAAAAGTGGCTTTAATGCAAACAAAAGCTTTGAAAATTCTTTAAATATATTACATCTCTTTCATAAAAAATGAATTTTTAGAGACTCTATCAGAAGTAGAATAGGATAATAACGGCTTTTTATTGCCATAGATATACGCATTTATTTGAAAGAGTATTAAAAAATAGCATACGGCCATAGAGAAGTTTTTATTATAGATTCTCCAATGGTTCGCCAGCATATTTAAGCTTATTTTTGTTGTCCTGCAAAGGGATAGGATAATATCAACATTTTCATATAATTTGCAAATAGTAAATATCTGGACAATAAATGATTATTTGACTGAATGTAAACTACCCTAAATAATTGTCGTACACCCATATTGCAACCCATCTTCCTCTTGTACTTTTAAATGAGTTACATAATGAGAATAGCATGCATCCAGTAACATATATCTATGTTCCCATGAATATAATATCAGGTCTACAGAGAGATTTTTCAGTTGCATTATCTAAATATTAATAGATTTAATGCAGTTGATATATATACATATATATATATATATATATATATATATCAATATTTGGAGATTAAGGTCTACATAGCAATTAGAGCAATCAAGAATGCCAGCATTTTTGACAGTTTCTCGGGTCTCAATTAGGTTTTTAGCCTATTTGATTAGCTTACTATCTTGTTGCATATGATTGGACTGATATATTATAATGTGCATCGTTGGGTCTCAATTAATAGAGCATTTAGGGAATGTCGGATACTCGAATAGGAAGGCTTTAATTTTTAATTGTTTTCTAATTTTGCCCCTATTTTATCTCTTTTTTTTTCTTCTTCCCTTCCTTCCTTCCTTTCCTTCCATCCCAAGTCCTCGATTTATTTTTAAAAGAGAAAAAAAAGGCCTTTAAGTTTGATTATGGTACACTTTTTCAGCCTAACAGTAGTAGCTTTGTTTGTTACTTTTACACAAACACAAGCTCAAAGATATATGGGGAAAAGAGACCTTAACCGAGACTACTATACATTGAATATACCAAATACTGAAGGTGGCATAGAATCAGCAAAACATATTGCTCAACAGCTTCAAGTGAGGTTCGAAGGTAGTGTGGGTGAATTAGACTCTTGGTTTATGGTGAGCTCTCCTCAAAGTCTAAAGAGAGATGATCCTGTATTGGCTAATTTCGACAAACTCAAGTATCTTTCACTACTAAAAAGAGATGCCGCTTCTCAGCATTGGCAAAATGTAAAGCTTATAGAAAAACAAACTCTGAAGCGACGTACAAAACGTGGACCAATACCCGCAGACAAACAATTAATTGATGCTCAAAAGTCTTTAGGTATTAAAGATCCTTGGTTTCCTCAGCAATGGCATTTGGTAATATTTTGTTTTTAAAGAAATGAGCCTCTTTTAACCTTAATTCACAACTTATAGATCAATACAGAAAACCCAGGCAACGATATCAATGTAACCGGAGTCTGGAAGCAAGGTTAGTTTGATACCATGTATTATAGTTTTTGTTGGTTGACTTTGTCTTGGCATTGTAGGTATTGCTGGTAAAGGTGTTAACGTTGTGATTCTGGATGATGGTTTAGATTATAAAAGTAGAGATCTTGCAGACAATTTTGTATGTGTATTTTATAGATATTTTATATAGCACACTTTCATTGATTTCGCTTATGTTTAGTTTGCAGAAGGTTCGTATGACTTTAATGATCACGAATCTTTACCTACACCAAAATTATGGGATGATAGTCATGGAACTCGATGTGCTGGACAAATAGCAGCCGTAAAGAATGATGTATGTGGTATGGGCATTGCATATGAAGCAAAAGTAGCTGGTGTTCGTATTTTATCAGGCGATTTAACTGATGCAGATGAAGCAATTGCACTCAATTATGAATACCAGAAGAACATGATTTTCAGCTGTAGTTGGGGACCTCCAGATAATGGACAAACAATGGAAGCACCTAATGGAATTTTAGCAGATGCTTTTATAAATGGTATTAAAAACGGTCGAGATGGAAAAGGATCAATTTATGTATTTGCTACAGGTAATGGTGCCATATCTGGCGATAATTGTAATTTTGATGGATATACCAATAGTATTTATACTATCACTGTGGGAGCTATTGACCATAAAAATGAGCATCCTCCTTATTCTGAAAGCTGTTCAGCTCAATTAGTAGTAACATATTCAAGTGGTGGTGGTCAATTTATCGTAAGTTTGCTGTGAATTTTAATGTGAATTTTGGACTAATTTTTTTTTTTGTGATGATATAAAACAAATAAACAGCACACTACAGATGTTGGTGAAAACAGTTGTTCTGATCGACATGGTGGCACATCGGCTGCTGCACCTAATGCAGCTGGTGTTTTTGCATTAGTATTATCTGTTCGACCTGACCTTACTTGGAGAGATTTACAACATCTTTGTGTACAAACAGCATTACCTATCAACATCAAGGATAGTGATTGGAAAAAATTGCCTTCTGGAAGATTATATAATCATAAATTTGGATATGGTAAATTAGATGCTTATGCATTGATCGAAGCAGCCAAAACATTTAAATTGGTAAATCAACAAACTTGGCTTGAGTTGCCTAGCCCAGTAAAAAAGAGAGCTATTCCTGACTCTTCAGGTCTCAAAACTCGAAAGGCTTTGAAAAATATTGTTTTGGTCACTGATGAAATGATCAAAGCGGCCGGTCTGCTTCGATTGGAACATATTACAGCTACTGTAAACATTCAACATGAAAGACGTGGTAATATTGTCATCGATTTGGAGAGCCCTAACAATGTCAAATCAGAGTTAGCTACTAGACGTAATTTGGATACAGATGATGGCGGCATTAAAAATTGGAAGTTTATGACAGTAAAGCATTGGTAAATTAAGGCTTTAGAGTTTTGAAAAATATAAGGTTATTGACAAAAATACAATAGGGAAGAGAATCCTGTTGGTAATTGGACACTCAGTGTATATGATGTTGATAATCCAGAATCAAAAGGTTTCATGTTGAATTGGACCTTGACATTGTTTGGAGAACAAGATCCTGCATTTGTTGGAATACCTATTCATACATCTACTGGTATTCATGATGATAAAGAACATGAAGTTTCTATTACACCTACTACTTCCACTGTTGAACCAGTCGCTACATCATTGGATAATACCCCATCGAGACCAACTCGTATTAAATCTCAGGATAATAGCAGTAAAGCCTTAAAGCCAAAGACTTCTACTGGTTCAGCAACTGCCTCTTCAATTAGTAGCCAAACCCCTGTAACCGAAGGCGATCAAGCAGAGACAGAAACAGCAACATTATCAAAGGATGATAGCTACTTGACAATAATTTATGGTGTTTTGGGATCATTTGCTATTCTTGGAGTAGCAACAGGACTCTATTTTTACAAGCGTCAAGGATGGAAATCACCCGTTACTATGGCAACTCAAGATAGACAATTAGGTCCTGGTGGATACGAATTTGATGTTCTTCAACCATTGACAGAATTAGATGAAGATGAATTATCAGAATCCGATTCTGATGATATTAATGAAGTTGATAGACTTGTTCGAAATAATCATTAAATATTGTCTTTTATGTCAATAAACCCCGATGATGTCTTGATAATCCCATTAGTAGCCTTTCCTTTCTTCATTTGCTCCATCTTTTTAAATTCAAGAGTTAAATAACTTTAGCTCCCCTGTTTCTAAGCTTCTTTCTCCGATATTTTTTCTCTTTCTTCTTCTTTTACATATTTTACATAATTTTTTATTATGGCTTCAACTTTAAATTTAGGAAGAGCTGCATTTTTTACAATATCAAAAGCTTTGAAATCAAAGCAAAGCTTTGTTAATAAGCCATTGACAAAACGTTTCATTAGCACAATTAGAAGAGGTATAAAGCGCAGTTTAAGCATTTTTTGATAGGCATTATTTTATTTATAAATACTAATTTCTGGGGAATTCATTTAGATGGCCATGTCATTTTAGGTGGTAGTGTCAATCACGCGTATCAAAAGGTAACGACGAAATAATTATAAAATATAAAAACAAAAATTAATTATGTATTTTAGAGATGTATTCACGCAACAGGTAACATAACAAAGTACATTACCAGGGGGTGTTTTATATGAATTAATCCTTAATATATTTAGCACCTACATCGGCATCAAAGAAAGATCCTTATGATGTATTGGGAGTAAAGAAGAGTTCAACTGCAAGTGAAATTAAAAAGGCTTATTACGGTGTAATTATTTTGACGTTTATATCAATGCATAAATTATTCTAACTTGTTTTTAATGAATAGTTAGCAAAGAAATATCATCCAGACACAAATAAAGATAAGGATGCTCGTGAGAAATTTGTACAAATTCAAGAAGCATACGAAATTTTATCTGATGAACAAAAGCGTCAACAATATGATCAATTCGGTCATGGATTTGAAGGTGGCGCACCAGGAGGAGGCAGTCCATATGGTGGTTTTGGAGGTGGAAGTGGATTTCCTGGTGGATTTGACCCCAATGACATTTTCAGTCAATTCTTTGGTGGCGGATTTGGTGGTAGAGCTGGTGGCGGGGGTGGTGCAGATCCTTTCCATAATAGACCTTCTCCTGGAGAAGATTTGCAAGTTCCTTTGACATTAACCTTTATGGAAGCAGTAAAGGGCGCTACTAAATTTGTTCAAGTCAATAAAGTATCAAATTGTGATACATGCCATGGTAGTGGCTTAGGGGAAGGCAAAAAGAAGGAAACATGTCAAGTATGCCATGGTTCAGGCGTACAAACAATCATGATGGGTGGTTTCCATATGCAAACCGCCTGTCAATCATGTGGTGGTGCTGGTTCTTCCATTCCTCCAGGATGTGGCTGTTCATCTTGCAATAGTATGGGTAAAGTAAGAGAAAGAAAGACAGTTCAAGTCAAAGTACCAGCAGGTGTAGATCAAAACTCCAGAATTCGAGTTACTGGTGAAGGTGATTCACCATTGAAGGGAGAAGGTCCTAATGGTGATTTATTTGTTACATTAAATATCCAAGCTTCCAAAGTATTCCGTAGACAAGATTCAGATATCTTTGTTGATGCAAAGATTCCTTTCTATAAAGCCATGTTAGGTGGTCGTATTCGTATTCCTACTGTCGATGGTGATGTTGATGTAAAGGTTCCTTCAGGAGCACAGCCTGGCGATAACATTGCTTTAAGAGGTCGTGGTATTCAAAGACTTCGTAGTTCCGCTCGAGGCGATCAAATTGTTACGCTTAAGGTGGAATTCCCTAGATCTTTAAAGGGAAAACAAAAGGAAATTATTCAAGAATATGCAGCATTAGTTGATGAAGAATATAGACCAAAAGAAGAACCTCCAATCCAAGTTACACCTGATACACCTCCACCATCACCAACAACTGAAAATGTACCTGATGATGATAATAAAAAGGAAGGGGGTTTCTTTAAGAATGCATTAGGCAAAATCAAGGGAAAGATTTGTCATGATGAAGAAGAGAAAAACAAGAAAAAAGATCAAGATCAAGATCAAGATCAAGACAAAGAAAATGAAAAGAAATAAATAAATGTTATATTAGATGCTATTTAGATTTTTGTTTTTATTACCAAATAAAAAATATATATACAAAATTGCTGAAAGATATATATAAAAGATGCAAGTTTTTTTTGGGGGGTATTTTTTATTCAAAACATTTCTTCAGTAAAACGCTTCAACTTCTTTTTGTATCCTTCTTCTGCTGAACAATCATCACAATACCATTTTCCAACAGGTGGTTCAGCTAATCCTACACAAGCGTAATGAAACCATTCCTTTTCACACTATAAAAATGATATGAGTTATGTTGTTATAATAATAGTCATGGTTACAAAACATACATTATCTCCATCGCAAGCAACCATATCACCGAATGATACCTGGTTACAATAGCAGTATTTTGGTTCATTTGGATCAATTTCTATTTCTGGTAGGGCTCCATTTTGTTCTATTGCTGGATTCGGTCTAGATGAATGGAGTGTTCTACTATAATAATTATATCAAAAAGTGCATCAATATCCAAGTTGAAGAAAAATGAGCTATAAATTGATTTACCTTTTTCTTACAGAAATTGCTCCTTGAGGGGAAGGTCTTTTACGATCAAATCTCCAGCTTGTGTCTTCTGTTAAATTCTTTCTAACAGCTCCTCCCATCCACTCTATATCACTGATATCGCTCTTTGCCATTTGAGAATCAATACGTTCAATATGTCTAGTAACTAAGTCATACATTCTCTTAGTCAAATCGATCTTCTGATCTTGCTTTTGTACAGCCAATTTATAATCCTTTTCTAGTTGATGACGAGCAGAGGCTAAACTCGTAGAAGGTGTAGGAGTTGTTGGACTAGCTGTTGCAGAGGAAGTATTAGAATTATTGTCGTTAGATACTCTGCAAAGTTTAGCGTAAGAACGTCGATGCTTGGTATAAATTTCTCTAAAACCTATTGAAAAAGTAACGTCAATTTTAAAATAACTCGATCATTTCATTTACACATGTACACAATACGTTGAAATTCTTCGTCCATACTACGTAACTCATGCATATTCTGATCAATTTCTGAAGGCAAATTTTGTAGACCTATTTCATTTCATTTAGTTACAATAAACTTAATTATCAAAATTAACCTTACTTTCTACATAATCTTCAAAGATATCGGCTACAGACGTCATTGTGATAGTAAAGAATGAGGGGGGTTGGCTTTTTACAAGAAAAAAATAAACAAAAATAGAACATAAAGGAAACGCTGTGGTTAAATAGCAAGGTAAATTGCATTGAATAATTCCGGTCCGGATGTAACGTAGTATTTGCTTGTTTGTGAAAGCATGCTCAAACAAACAAGTTGTATGCAAGAGTTATTATCCCATAAATGATTTCATTTCAATGTGTCCTTCTTTTATTCGTTAATCAAACTGGTACTCATATATACTCAATAAAAACAACAAGCACTTTAAAGTTTGAATAAAAATATGAAAGAAACTGCTTAAATGCCACGCCTGATATTTTGCTTCTTGCTTTAACCAACTTTTTGTCATTATAAAGTAGAACCTATCTATGTAAATACAATATATTGCTTTTGTGCAAGATAAGTCGAATCTGCTGATTTGCTTAGCGTTTTTTGTCAAAGAAGTATTAACCAACATATGCCCTTTAGTTTATTGGGCAACCGTTGCTACCTGTTCCTGAAAATAATTTTGTATTTAATCAAGAACTCGAATATAATAGGTGAGATTCACTGCTTTTTTCTAAAAGCAGTAGCTGCTTAATTTTTTTTCCTCACAAAATAATGCAAAGAAAAAATTATATGTCAATGTACCAGAGATGCTCAACTTCAATCTGAAAACAAGTATTCAAAAATATCGAATTTTTTGCAGTTAGTATAACTTTTTTTAGTCCTAATGTTTCAGATTTTTACATGTATTTTATATTAAAAATTAAAACTTTGAGCTCTCATATCTCTACAAAAAACTAAACTATACTAATACTGTTAAATATTAAAAATTACTTGTTTAAAACCACTTTATAACATACTTAAGAATAAAAAAATTCTGAGCACTTTTTTTTTTTCCTTTTTTGATATTTTTATAGTAGATTTTAAAATATTCGTTAAATTGAGCAGCAGTTGTTTTTTGTGCCTGTTATAGAGCTTACTGAGCTCTATTAGGTCCATTTTAGGGTTTTTAAAAATATTAATTTTTCGTACAGATATTCTTAAAAATGCGTAAAAAAAGGAATATCCTCGCTTTTGCTCCAAAGAGAGACCAGTATACCCTTGTCTCGTTTTGGATTTGAAAAAAAAAAAAAAAGTTAAGAAAAATCTTGTTTTTTCTACGAAAAATGGAGCTAACAAGTTTTTTAATAGCTCAACCAATAAATAAATTTGCTGTGCATTATTTCAATTGTTTAAATTTGAAACATTTTAGTAAAAATTGGTGTATATCTTCAAAAAGCCTTCAAATTTTTAATCCCATTTTACGCGAAAGTTAATGTCAAACACTTCAAATTTTGTTTAGTCAGATGTAAAATTCAAAACTGTACAAAAACTACCTAATACGCCAACTTTACTTACTTTTCAGTTTATGAGATTTTAGACACTTTTACTTTTTGAATCATTTTTTGATCAATTTGCCACACTATGGAAAAAAACGCGAAATAGCAATTTTAAACTTTGCAATTATCAGTTTTTTTTACGTAAGTTTGTTATAGAGTTATATCTTTCCAATAAGTCTTTTATGTAAAACAACTTCTGCAACGAATTTCAGTAGTTTTTTCAGAAAATGAATTGCCACAAGATTTAAGATAGATGTTGTTGCAAGAAAAATGTATAATTTAATAAAGGAACTGGTTAAATTAAATCACACACAAAAACTGAAGATTCTTTATTAATTATTAATCATGTCTTTATATACGAAATCTATAAGCTGTAGATTAAGACTACTTTATTAATCAGCTCATATATCAATCAAATAGTGTTACCTAGCACAGCATCTTGGTTGCACTTAATAAACTTTGAGGTTTCTTATTATACATCTTGTAGCATGTCCCTTACTATAAAAGAACTACCAATTTAAAAGGAGTCATTATCTTATCATAAAAATCTGTGGATACAACAGAAAAGTTGTAGTATGCACCTCATTTTACAACTTTTTTCCCGTGGTGCTAAATTAATTTTGGGGCTCAGCTATCAAAGGTTTTAAGCTGTAATGTAAACTAATATTTTGATTATCTCAACGAAAAACCAATATTTTTTGTTGAAATAAAAAACACAAAGTAACTTCCAATAGAATCTATTTTGTGACTACAAAAAGTCGACATTTTAATGCAAGCGTTCAATTTTTTTAATTGATTTTAAGTCAGTTTCGGCGATGTTGAGCTAGTAGTAATACTGTTGTATAATGATCGGATTTGCGATTATATATACTTAAAAAGAGTAATACAATAAAAAGAATGTGTAATTAATTAGTTCTTTAGCTGTACAATAAAAACAAGGTGTGGTTTATTTAGATACAAAAGTATTTCCTTTATAATAATTTAGTATTGAGTTCCTGAGATACAATTAAGAGCGGTATTGAGCTATTAGATTTGTTTGAGAGTAATTTATGGATTGATGTTAATCAATCATAATTAAGCCGTGATTGTAGAGCTTGTGAATTGCCTTGTTTCAATGCTGCGCTTGTTGTGCCTGGATTGTGATTTGATATATCTTGACAGCTACTTGAATGATTAACCGCTGAGATTAAAGAGTATGGTGTCATGATTTGAGTAGTCCGAGCCTTTCGGTTAATTGATTGAGAAATAATAAACTAGGCGTTTCTTATATCCGATTCTAGACTTGTTCTTTCATATTCTAAATAGTAATCAATGGATTGTATAATCTATTGATTGGTTATAGAAGGCGATAAGGTATGATACTTGGTGGAATACAACAATACATAAAACATTAATAAATATCAAATTTTTAACTTTAAGCGCTGCAAAGTGAAACTTAAAATCCGGCGATAGTTTTAATCAATATGTTATTTAGGAGCTACAATTTCGGGTTAATAAAATTTGGTACTAAAAGCATCATGTATAAATATCAAATGTTGACAGTTTCTTAAAACATTGGAAGGGTTATTCCCCTCACTGTACGTTCCAAAGAAGATTGATGAAAAGCGGTTAGTAACCATATTCCAGAATTTGAACAAGGCGGCCGTTGCAGATTCGTGTACACTTCCTAATGTCACTACACTTTTGGAATCGCTTGGGAATAGTGCTTACCCAAGTTCCCTGTATCTTCTCAAGGGCTTCAACCAAATCGCTTGCGATCAGGAAACAATTCCCAAGTTGCAGATATCAACACCCTTCGGAGCTTATTGTTACACTGTAATGCCTTTCAGAGTTCTAAATGGTCCGAGCACGTTTTCCTGGACAATTAATCTAGCTCTAGGGGACTTCAATTTTTGTACCGCCTATATCGATGACAACCAGGTCTTTAGCAAATCATATGAAAAAAATTTGGATCATCGGATGTACCCCAAAGGAACTCTCAGATTTTAAAATGTATGAAATGGATAAAAATTGAATTTTAGAACTAACAAGAATGATTAAAAAGGATACTATTGAAACTTTTGAAGATGTTATTAACGAAGATTTGTTTTTAAAAAATATAAAGAGAATGTTTATAATGAAACAAATGAAGACACATAAAATTAAAAAAATAAATATAGAATAGGATGAGAATATTAAATCATTCAAAATTAATATTGAAAAAAAAATACTGCAAGATATTTTATAGATTATAAAATAAAAAGGAGAATGAAAAAAGTCCAAGTCAATGGCAATAATTGTGAAAAAGGAAAATTAAAAAACAATAATAATAATAATAGTATAGAAAATAAAAAGGTAGATAAAAAAATGATATTTATGTTGACAATTTCGATTCTTCTAAACATAATTTTAATGTTATTAAAATAAGTTCTCCTACTCAAAATATATCAACTAATAATAAAGACAATCATGAAAATAATCTAACAATTAAAGATGTAGCTGTAAATATAAATAATAGATATCAGCAGTTAAATAAAAAAGTTATTCTTACAGAAATTGATGATAGAAAATTAGAATACAAAAAAGATAAATTATGTAAAAAGTTATATAATTATATCAAGTTATTTATAAAATTGAATAATATTAAAAACTATGAGAATAACATATATGTAAGAGATTTATTAATAGAAATAGAAAATTTATTTAGGAAACTTGGGATATGTAAAAGTATTGTGCGAGATGAATAATTTATGAACCTGAGACCTCGTTTGGTAATGACCCGGATCATCTAAAACAAGTTTTTGACTGCATGATCAAAGTCAACATGGAGTTAAATCCAAACAAATGTGTGTTATTCAAGAATGAACTTGATTTCTTAGGACTCGAGGTTTCAACAAAGGGCATATCCCCTATCAAGTCTAAGGTTGATGCTATATTATAAACCAATGCTTCCAAAGACAAGGCTGGCGTTCGTGCCTTTATAAACATGATAGAATTTTATCGTCGATATATACCTCAATTTGCACAACGTACCTTTGCCCTGTGTAAGAAGTACAATTATCTGGAAGTCAATGGAGTAGTGGTTGGTAAGAATAATGATATACTAAGAGGTAGTGTTCGGTGTTACTCTAATTGTTACAATTATTATATGGTCTATACTTACTATATATTAAATGTAAATAATATGGAGCTAAGTAAGTATTTATAGTAATTGTGGTAGTGATTTATTATAATTTATTTAAGTAAAAGATAATAGAAAATAGGGATGTGAACGGGATGTTTGAGAACAGATATTTTCACTAAAATTCTATATCTGTTTTGACGTCCAAGTATTTATATGTATCTTTTTCCAACTGAAACTAATTCATGCAATTTATATGTTGTCATATAATGTAAATCATTACACCCTGAATAATTTACTGAAGAAGAATGTGCTGCATTTTTTTGGGGATCTGAACATTAATCTGAATTTGAAGGTCTTAAGGAAACGTTAGCAAATGCTGCCATCATGCTCGTGTATCCAGACCTAACAAAGTCATATTCAGTATATTGTGATGCCAGCGATACTGGAATAGCCGCTGTCATTTGCCAATCAGACATTGGTGGAAATGATGTCCCTGTTTGCTTTATAAGTCGAAAGTTAAAATTAGAAGAAATTAATTATCCAATTGTTGAAAAGGAACTCCTAGCCATTGTTTATGCTATATTCAAACTGCAGTAAATAACGAAGTTGTTTACTAAAATAAAAAAATATAAAAATAAAAGCGGTAGAAATACAATTATAATCAGCTAAAGTTTTATTACAAAAGATTTCTGAAGATTTAATATAATTGAAAAAGTATGAGGGTATTTATAGTGATTTAGAGAACTTGTATACCATCAGACTTGAATGGAGTAATCTTCTAATTTTGAGTTGTTGTTACTAATATTATATTGAAAGGATAAATC
>JAEPRC010000266.1:0-52680 GCA_016758945.1 Mucor plumbeus
TACCCTTTTATTATTTAAGGGGTGGTTATTAATTAGTTTTATATAATTTGTACATAAATTTGTAGATTTGACATCTACAAAAATTAAGCCCGGCCGCGGCGTAGCCGCGGTCCGTACCATTTGGGCGTTTGTGAAATATCGTGAGAGTTTTTTGTTACAAATAAAAAATCCACCAAAATCTAGAAGGTTGTTGGTTTTGGATGGAAATATTTGGGTATTTATATGACAATATATACTTTATAGCGAACAAAAATTATAAAGGGAATATGCATCCTGGTTATTCATGTTTGAATGTACAAAATGCTTTATCATATTTCCGTTTTCCTCCGTAATTTCATGATATTCAACCCTATTTCTATTTGGCTATTGTGTGAGAGCATTTCAATGTATAGAAAGTAGCATACAACAGTTTATGTGTGTGACCCAGTTCAAATTGTACATTATACATATAAAAAGACCCCAACTATTTTTCTTGGTTTTATCTTCTTTCTCTTTCTTCTTGTTCACACTTTCATTTCTAATCATTATGCCAAATCAATTAGTAACAAAAGGACCTTTGTATTGGTACATAAAATAAAAGTTTTCTTCTTTCACTATTCATTTTCTAATGCTGCGTAATTGTAGGGCTGTGCCTTTAACTTTAGTTGCTGCAACTGTTTATGTTTCAAAAATGAAAACTTCTTCAATTTCATCACATCCATTAAAATATGTACCTTCTGGTGAACCAAAATTTGATTCGGCGAATATGGATCGCATTCGAGCAGAATGGCACCATAGAAACAATGGCATTGGATTGAAGGATGTCAGGTAACTTTAATAGCGTTGTTATGTTTATATAGTGATTTGTCAATTAATTTGTTTATTGAATACAGCCGAAGTGGAGGAGGTGTTTAATTTACATGTGTTATATTTAGCTCATAAGCAAAACATAAAAAATCACTCAAAATTTAAGGTTCTTTTATTAAACTTTTTTTGTCTCTCTCTTTCTCCCTTACTATAACCTCATTTTCTACTACTATTTTATTCCCCCTTACATATACATACAACACAACAACATCAATTTAATAAATGTAAAGCTCATTATGTTCATTATATTGATCTGATATGTTCTTTTTAATATTGAAAATTATACTAAATAAAGCGCAGCTGTACATCAAAATGATTTATAACAACAGATTTGGAGTTATTTACTTTATTATATAGCTTGCATGAGGAAAATAAAACGTACATTGACAACAATGTTTCTTACGCATGTAACTATAAAACGAATATGTTATATATATATATATATATATATTTATTTATATGTAACATGGAACATTGTTACATTTTATAATAACTACCATTCTTTTAATACAAGAATGTAATATATCTTAAAACGGTTGATTTTATTCATTTTTTATATTTTATTGCCTCCTTTCAAAGAATTTTACCCCTCTTTCTTCTTTCTGTTTATTTTCCCTTTTGTCTCCTGTATATATTATGTTGAAAACCCCCTCTATTAAAACTACCGTTACAACAAAAGGAATTGTTGAAAATGAATACGAAATATTAAAGTTTGCTTGGGAAAACCAAATAAATGCTACAGAAAAGCAAAAGCAAGATACTAATAACAATGAAAATATTCAATTCGCATTGATGCATTTATTTCACGGTTATTTAAATCAAATTTGGATTGATTCTCAAAATATGTTGCAATGCGCACAATCATGGAGCAATGATGAAAATCAAAAAGATGCTGCTTTTACAATGAATATACTTGGTTTACATTTAATGAAACAATCTTTGAAAACCCGTGAAGAGTTATTTCATATTATAGATAACGCATCAAGTGCATTTGACTATTTTCCAATGCCTTCAACAACAACAAATTCATCATACTCTTCATTTACTTCCTCATTGCCATCATCTTCTTGCTCTATTGCATCAAACCAAAGGCGTATTAAATTGTCAAGTTCGCCATCTACGCCCACAATCAACAATCCAACTCCCAGTCATTGGCAAGACACAACAATGTCATGCAAGCATGCTTTTAGCCCTGGTTCCAACTACTCTCTCTATTTTCCGAAACCCAACGAGAAATATAATTCTCAAAATTTATCATGTCATATTTGTCATGAAAAACTTGGGTTGAAGAAAAGTTTCTCTGCTGATAACTTTTGTACTCTTACAAGTCAAATATCATCATCATCATCATCATCATTACCATCATCAACAACAAGTAGTAGGAGCAGTAGCTACGAAATAGAAGAGGAAGATATTGCCATAATGAATCAATCATTTAATATTAGTAACAACGACAGTACTTTTGAAATAAAATCTATAGAAAATGACATGTTGGCAAGTAGAAAATTATTAGTACAAGATGATCAAGATGACAGGAACTGTAATTATAAGGAGAAGTTAATAAAATACCAGTTGATTGATAAGTTACACGAAAGCTCAAAAGTCGAAGTGGATGATGACAATACTTCAATTTCATCCAGTGGTACAACTATAGAAGAGTTAAAAATGAAAAGATCAACTATAAACAATAATTTGCTGCATAAGAGTATAGATTTTACTTCAATTCACTTATCGCAATCAATATATTCATCAGATAACTGCAATTACGAAAACACTAATTCTATGCCAAGGAAGAAAAGAAATCTATCCATGTTTTTCAATACTAGCAAAGCATCAAATGATAGTAAAATAAGCTTCAAAGAGAAACTTAAACAATGCCGTAAAGATTCAGCAGACAAGAATGCAATCCCACGATCTTTATCAAACATAATTTGCCATTTATTTTCAACATCAAATAAAGGCAATAAGCAACAGCAAACCCAAATTTAAATCATCATTCTAGCCTTAAGTATACATTAATAATAAAAGCAGCTCACGTTTTGCATAAATTCAAATTATCAAATTAGAACGTTTTATATTCCTGTTGAAAACATAATACTTTTAGCGTATTTTAGCCGTCAGAATGTATTCAAAGGATTTTGATTCCGTCTGTTGGAAAGACATATAACTCATTTTGCTTGTAGAAATAGTACTGACTGTATCATTTTTATATGTGCATTTTTTTTTTTTAAAGTTGTCTTATTGTTAGCCTTTGATGTAACGTTTGAAATCATAATCATAGTTTTGCACAATCAGGAGGGGAGAAGGGAAAAGGATTCAAATGCCGATTCTCGCTGTGCTTTGTTTTTGTTTAATTTGCCTTTTTTTCCACAAAAAAATCTAAATGTGTTAGTCTCTCCACAGATTATTATCACAATATACAGAGTCGTCTAAAACGTTTGTGTACAAAATTTTACGGCGATTCGAATGGTGTAATTCACTTAACAGCGTTCAACACAAAATTGTGAGTAAATTTGAATAATAGCAAAAGCTGTTTTTCGCATAAAAATACTTATTTTCAATAATTAATAGCCAGTTGAATGCTCTCATATGATTTTTTGAAAAAAGAAAATGTTTTTGACTTCAAAATATTATAGTAAAAAGTTTCACTTTTAGGGTTAAAATTGCGATTTAAAGAATTTGAACAATTTTCCCCTATGGTAGCAAGGGTCGGGAGGCCGACGTCAGATCAATTTTTTTTTCCTCCAAAAATCCGAGAAAAAAATATAGTAAGCATGTCTGTGATGAGAGAAATAGTTTTGGCTAAATGTGCGATTCAAAAAGTGGCATGAAAGATATAAAAGAATCCTTTAAAACATCAAAAAAATTAGTGTTTTTAGCGAAATAGCATGAAAAAGTATTGCACTCTCGAATATAAACGCTATATATGACAACTTTTATATTCTGGTTCAGTACTAACGAGTTCAGTTATATCGTATTTGCTCAAAAATTGCTTTTAATGTACATCGATTGAACCAAAAAACTCGAAACAAACAACAAAATTCTTGAAAATTTAGTGATTTCCAACTTTTTTTTTTCTGCCATCTGGCCGACAAACCAGGTTCAAAAGGTTATTTAAATCAATATGCTTTACTGATACATGTGTTTAAATAGCTAAATTACGTCTTCTTGCTAACTTGCTTTCCTTTTAGCTTAGTACCAGGGGCAAGCCATTGAGTAGGACCATTGTAATATTTACCTAGTAAATATCTTCCTTTTACTGTCAATTGATCATCATCATGCAAATGCCGAGTAGAAGCAGAAATTGATCGAGTTAATACAGGCGATGCTTCTCCTTTTGTGTGTAGATCAAAGGAAGAGTCAATATTTAAGTTCAGACTGTCTCGGGTGGAATGTCTATCTGTTGATGCTGGAGACCCTTTTTTCGATTTTTTCAATCTATTCAAACGAAAATTAGATTTTGTATTACAATGAAAATTAAACAAACTTACTTAGACCAAATATGGGTTTTCTTTGGAGATGCAGTAGCAGTAGTAGTAGTAGTAGTAGTAGTAGTAGTAGTAGTAGTAGTAGTAGTAGTAGAACTAGCAGTAGTGTTAGCAGAAGCATTCTCTTCTGTATTATCCCAAATATCATGCGAATGTGCTGAATGCAAAGAAGCAATATCTTTTGAATCCATTATATCCTCTACAGAAGATTCAGATTGATCATCTCCTACATCATAGGGTTTATTGACTAAATTTCTATGGTTGGGTCCATGATCTGTTACATAAATAGGTGTACTGTATAAAGAGACATTTGAATCAATTAGTTTGGGGTTTTCTCTAGGATGTCGACGAAGAAGCTTTTCTTTAAGTAATGCGGTACTATTGTGTAGTAAAGCAGCTCTCATAAAATCTATTTCAAAATGTTAGATCAAGTTTTTGTGCTGCAAAAATTGCTTTTAGTACCTTTTTTGATATTAGAAATGAGCTCAAACCATGACCAAGTTTCGTTACGGAATTCTAGTGTAGGTTGTTCAAATGCAAAATCTCTCAAATCTTCGATATTCTTATCCTTGGGGCCCTATAATTTTGTCAATATAACAGTATTTTGAATACATGAACTATTAAACTTACTTGATAACTCAAACAATGCCTTGCACCTGGTATTTTCACTAGAATAAAAGCTCGATTGCTAGAAGCACGTTTCTTCATAACAGATAAATCATCCGGTGTTTTGTATTTAGATAATTTGTTGGTATTTTGTTTCTTTGTCTTTTTACAACTAATTGTACTGCTTTGAGATGCTGGAAATATATTACTAGATGAAAGGCTATCATTTGGTGTTTCGTCTGATGCAACATCGTCTTTGTTGGACATGAGTGAATTACTATTATTACTATTTATACTTAGTTTTTGAGAATCAAATGAAGCACTCGAATTGCCTGGTATAGATGCAATAGATGAAGATGGATTGTTTGTAAAAGATTTAAGAGTAGTATTATCAGAGCGTTCACTACTGCTTGGTTGGGGTATAATGATGCCAGAACTAGAAGAATGATCCATTGAGAAATCGGATGACTCAGGTGGTGTAGATCCACTAATAGTTGTTGTGGGTGCAGAAGCTGAATGTACCAGAACATCAGGTTCTATTTGCTTGGATGATCGTTTCTCAGGAGGAAAAAGATAGTATGCTAATTGTCTACCAAAACTATAGGTCATTTGTACCCGCATTGGATGAAGGTTGGTTTCTAAATGTTGTATAACGGGAATACCACCAACAGGAGCTAAAGAAACAAAATAACAACGCAACATCTTATGACGGGAGAAATCATATGGTTTACGAGAATCAAAATAAGGACCCAATACATCAACAAAGACTGGTGAAGGCGATAGGTTTTTCACTTGCAAAATATCTACTTCCAATGTATTGATAGAAGAATGATCTTCTTTACTGACAAAATTAAAGGTAAAATTAGTCAATGCACATTCGCACAAAGGCACTTCACCCTTGGAAAGCATCTCCCATTCCATTTTCTCGGCACAAAATACAAATTTAAGGTTGGTTTTTGGTTCATGATAATCTTTACGTTGATTGCTCTGCATTAATTTGATAGCTTCCATACCAAGATATAATTCTTCCAAGGTGTCGTACAATGTTAATCGAATTGATTTGAATTCTTCTATGCGTTTTTCATCTAATAAAGCAATATTTTGTCGATATTGATCTCTGACATGCAGTAATTGACGAGCTCTACTTTGTAAATCCACAATCTTTTCAGTTGCTTCGAATAAACTAGAACGATCGGCAGCCATCATGATTTCACGAAGACGAGCAAGACGCTCTTTTTTAGCAGGCTCTTTATACAACAACAAATCAGTAGCGACTTGATAAATGGCATTGTATTGAGATGAATCAGCTGTTAATTTCAACGAAGGAAAGTTCAATTGAACTGAATCACATCGATCTTCAAATGGATGTATTTGAGAGTATACATTGGTATTGGTCTTGATTCTAAGAGGATTGTATTTGTCATACAATAATGTAGCAGCGATACGATTACCAATACGTTGAAACTTGTCAGAACTTTTGACATAACTGATCAACATCTCTGGTGGAATCCAAGCAAGCCAATGATCACTTTCTTTAGCTCCATAATGATTATCTAACAACAAATCGACACTATCAAATTGTTCTTTTTTAGCTACAAAGAATTGCACATTATCCAAACTAACAACTGTTCTATGCTTGACCATTTCCATTTCAACATCGGGATCTGTTTCGTCGATAATATTGAGTCCTTTTACTTGAGTACGTTCATTAGCCACTAGAACAATGTTATCTGGATCACAATCACTCTGTAAACTAATTTGAGGGTTTAAAAGATCTATAAGATAACTGCTTTTCATAACGTAGTTATCGGGGATAGTCTTCAGTTGCATTAATGGATTGTTAACATTATCGCTCCGAGACATATCGACTGTATCAGAAGTGCTACCACCAAGTGGTTTCTCTTCTTCAGTTTCATTTGGAGCATAGAACTTTGTATCCTGTTCAGATAATAGTTTGGAAATCAACTCTTCTGCCATTGATGAATCCATACCACCTTCATCATCATCAAGCACAAATTGTTTATGATTATGGCTGTACTGCATATCAGAAGCATCAATAAGATCTCTCAAGAATTTGACAGTACGTGCAGTCATATAATATGAAAGAGCACGGCGATGATCTTTGAGATCGAGCCCATGATATAAAATGTTACGAACTGAATTGTTCCAAAGGATTTGAGGATTGTGAGCAATGCATCGAACCTTGAATAAGCCCATTAATTCTTCCCATTGTGCTAAAGAATCTTTTCCAAAGATGGTAGATTTAGAATAAGCATCTGATCCCTTGTTATGTGCCATATCAGGAAGATCCTGTATGGACAATTCCTTGAGGTAGCGTTGTAATAATTCACGTTTTTCATATAGTATTCTAGTTTTTTCTACAATAGTATCTGACTATAGAAAATGAAATTTTAGATTATCAAAATTAGCCACGTATTTTTAAACCTTATCATTTACCATTTCTTGTAGAGCTTTTTCGTCAGAACCATGTTGAAGTCGCTTCAATTCAATATTGTGTAATCGAGTTTGATGCTTTCTAATTTGTATATCAATGTTTTGACTTCTTTCACGTAATAATGTCATTTGCATTTCCCGAGTATCTGTGAATATATCGTTTAGTTGAACGCTTACTTAGTACAAATGCCAACTTACCAACAGCTGTTCCTAATATACAATCATGTGTTTCATGCAAGTATCTAAATTTCTGTACATCGTCCTTGTTTGTTTGACGAAGATAGTATATACAAGGTGAGAATGCAAATGGTAAAACTTGGATTGCAGGTAGGATTTCAGGAGTAGCAACGCCCATTTCAATAAAATCATCTAAATCAACCCAATCTGAAGAGTCAGAGTCATTATTACACCTATAATTCAATCCTTCCATCATATCCAATCCATTGTCACTTTCATCTGAAAAATATTGATCTGCTTGTACAGGTACACTAATATTATCTGCACCAGACGAAGAGAAAGAATCATCACCATTGATGCTGTAATTAGCTTTAACAGCACGCAAATCAATGTTTTTGAGCTGCACTTCTGCTTCAGTTATAGGCCAATTTGCTTTCAATCGTTTCTGATCTAGTTTGTAATTTGCTACATTTACCACTTCTCTTCTTTGATGAATATCAACACTAAAGGCATTGACAAATCCTTTCAAACCAACTGAATCACCTAACTCTTCTGTTGTTACTTCTTCTGCAACTACATTTTCATCTTTCATAAAATAACCACATGTTAATGGATTAACGACAACCTTGTACTTCATTGTACTCATATGACGACCAAATTTCTGTGTTGGGCGAGTATCTAATTTAGGGAATAATGAGCCTGCTCTTAATGGATAACTCATAGCACCACCAAATAAACGGAACCAAGAAACAAAATGATCTATAAAACCTGGAGTTAAATGCATTGAATTGCCTGTAACATTTCCTTTATCTGAATCAGGTTCATAATCAGACATTTTAATAATACTAATGGAAGTATGAATGAAATCTGATCTAAATCCTTTATATGCATCATAGTCCTGCAAGTAAAAAAAGGTCTTAATAGATTATTTTCAATGACAACTACTTGAATTACCTTTTCGTGGACATTTTGCGGCGCCTTTAGCTTTACTTTATAATGAGGTAAAAAGTGCAATAATCTACTTTTATGAACAGCACGGGCATCAGGCATGACTTCGCTGTTTTCATCACAGATTTCACAGTGAGGGTTGCACATTCGTTCTAAATGACATCCTAATCCCATTCGAATACCACCTGATAATTTGAGCGCAATCTTTACAAACCGAGATCCGTTTTCGTCATTATTTGACAAGATGGAGGAATTAAAAGACGACAAGGATACGGATTGACGTATTTGTTGTTGTTGTTGTTGTTGTTGTTGTTGTTGCTGTTGTGAAGTATCTTTGCATCCAGTATGATCTGCAGCAATAATATAAGGTGCTGTATATCCACCTCGCACAAGATCAGGTACACCAAATGCATAATCTTGACTGATAATTTGCATAAATTCGCCTTGAGGATTTTCATGACCTAACAACCAAATAACATCATTTCGCCATACTTTGGCCAAGCCAAATCCCTTTTCACTCATGTCATAAGGATCTCTTGAACCTTTCATTACCATAGCTAAATCACCACCTCCAACAAAGGATATTTTGACCCGAGTATGCATGATTAATCTGAGTTTATCCCAAAAACCAACCTTTTCTGAAGGATCTACAGGTGGTTTTGTAAATGTATCCATGACTCGAGTAATATCTTGAATTGCAGGTTGATAGGGCACACACCAACAGATATGAGAAAGCGCAGAGTTGTGTACATTAATGTTAACAATCGAAAAAAACTTGAGTGGAGTTGTAGTACGTACAATATCCATTGAATAATAAGCATCATTTTCATCCACAACGTTCAAATGAATACTACGAGTAGCATCTAATTCACCTAAATCATCACCAAATACATAATTTCCAGAAAGTGACCAAGCAGATGTAGAATGAGGTACATCATCTATAGTCGATATATCATTATCTTCAGGATTACTTGCTAATGGAGGTACAGAAATGAATGGAATAGGATAATCACGAAGCTGAGCCCATGTTTCCCCTGATTTCCAATCCAAATGAAAAGGTACAATTGTAGAAAGTGGTGTGTCTAATGGTTGTCCTTTACCAACATCAAAAATGAATTGCCTTGTCTTATCTAAATCGAAATCAGGATGTCTAAAATCAAGTGATGTATGTTTCATTGTTAAATCTAATAAGGGTGGATATTTGGGTAATTCAACAATGTTGATGCAGAACATTTCAGAAAGATAGTGTGTCTTTTCATCTTTGACAGGATTGTCAAATATCTCATCTAATTGGCCAGTAATTATAGCATGTCGATAATTAGCGCTTTGCATATGGACATATGTGTTGCTTTCTTTCGAAAGTGCTGCATCTATATGTCTTCTCCATGAATTAGAATTGTGCTCTTGTAATTTTTGCCATGCTTCGTTGACTCTAGCATCTGCCTCTTCATTTGCATAAATAGATTCTGTAGTTTTATTATTAGCTAAAGCAATGTCATCATTTAAATATGTAAAATCTCACCTTTATCTTTGTAATCACCAGTTGGTTGCATCAATGTCTGTGCTTTCATCTCAAAAGCATCTTGGATAGCAATACGATTTGCTTGTTCAACTAAACCAGTTTTCCAAATAGAGCGAAGTCTTGCTTCAAAAGGATCATCCTCAAATTGAAATGTAAACAAATCACATACTAATCGCATACGAGGAATTACAGAGGGTGTCTTCTTTTCATGAGGCCCAAAAAAAAGAAACGATACACCTTTTGTTAGCCGAGCATGTGATGCTTTGATAGCTTTTATCAATGTTACTGTACTATCGACAAAATTGCAAAGCTCATAGCTATAAGGAATTCTCATGTACATTTTTGACATGGCTAATTGATTTGTTTTTGTAAGCTCTCCAGTGCTGAAATTCACATCTTTTTCAATGGAAAATCGCATATTATCTAGTTCAAATAATTGATCCCAATGATTTGCTTGACGAGGAGAAACACCGTAAAGCGTTAAATTTCTAATGGCCATAGGTGGCATTTCTCCAAGATGTTCTACTTGATTATCCCATTGCATGCGTAGTGTATCCATACGTAAATACAGTTCAGTTGTGCCAGGCAAGAATACATGAATATCAGTACGATTAATCTGAAATTGGATCTTGTGTAATACCACTTTTTTTTTAATAATACCATCATCTTCTTTTGCATGTTGTTGTGGTTGTTGTAATTGTGGTGATTGTGGTTGTTTGCTCTTTTTGGAAAAAATACGCTTTATTGCTTCTAATGTTGACATTGCAGCAACAAGACAAGCATAGTGATTAGTAATAGAATATTGAGCACCGTTCTTTTTAATAACAATAGAAGGTACAAGCAAAATTTGTGCTGTATCCAGCAGCACTTCTGTACGGGTATTAATACGAGAAATCCACATAATAACTGCTTTTCTATCCTCATGTTGATGCCAATCATATTCATCAATTGAATTATTTGTTTTAAATATACGTTCTATAATGAAATGCTGTATCGATAAACGAGATGTACCAAAAGGAATTTGTTGATTTTCACTACTGGCAGTTGTTGAATCTTCTGTAGAAGTAGCCAATGTTTCTTCAGCATGTATATTATTATCCTCATTATCTGTACTGGCAGTGGTTGTAGTTGTATTGACAGAAATATTACTAAGGGTGCTCTTATGAGTTCGATCTCCACAAGTAGTAGCTGCAAAGATTCGAGATCCATTAAACACTAAATTGATTTGCTGTATTGAAGCAATAATTCGAACATGAACGTCTTTTTCAGGAGCATTATCTAAGAATCCATTGGGAATCACTCTTTTGCCCTTCAATCCACGATCAACGCCTTCGAATACAATGGCAGCATCTGTAATCATGACACTTGTCTTTAAAATTGAGATGTATCCAAACAAAATATTATTTTCAGATGAATTTTTCGTTTCTGATGCTGATTTTTGATGTGCATTACTTGAATTCACGTCCTTTGAAATTTGTTCCACAACATTTCTAGCCCAAAAATCCATTTGATTTTGACCATCTACAGTTTTTGTCCATAAATTCAATACAGGTCTATCAATAACAGTATCTACATTGATATGATGAGCATCCGGGTTCCAAATGACTTGAATATTTTGTTTGTTGACATCATGCGCAATATTAACATTAAGACGAGTATGAGCATTGCATTCAAAATTTCCTACTGATACAAAATAATTGGGATCTCCCACATCAGGAGGGTAATTTTTATGTGAAAAAGGTGAATTTTCAGGGAATATATCAAAGCATGTATTTTGTACTGTAAATCGCATAGATGTTTTATAATACCATTCAATAATTTTTTTATCGGTTGATTCATTTGCACCTTTTGATTTCCAACTACGTCTAAATAAATTGATCCATGATGGTCTTGATTGTGTTTGTATACGTTGTACAGTGCTAGAATTTGCTTCATATTCTATATGATCCTCATTTGTTGTACTTGTCTGCTGAGCACTATGAGTTGTGGTGGTATAAGGTTCAGAGTAACGTGGAAAAACCGATATGGGTCGATTCTTTTGTGCGCAATAAGATCCATTAGCTTCAAATGTGATACCTGACCATGAAATAATTCCCATATGTTTAGTTGTTGTACACTTGATATGTATAGATGGCCTTTCAATGCATACTGATAAACTGCCTCGAGGAATATTATGGAAAACTTTCTTTAGTTGGTTATCTAAATGCTGCTCTTGAGGTATTGACAATTGTTTTGGCGTGGCTGGAATTTTGGTCGAATCCTTATCTTTAAAGGATTTTAATTTACAGAGCAAACTTGCTTTTGACACATCCAAGTATATTTTTGGTTCATGCAAGACTAGATTAATGTCTAAAAAAATTTTGTTAGGTTGCAGATCGTCATTCCAGACTATAGTATTTGCTTTATCAAAATTGTCAGGTAAAACATCCATATCCATGGTTAAGCCAGATTCTGTTGCCGTTGAACTCATTGCAGACTGTGATATATTTGCTGTAAACTTGATTTCTTGTAAACTGATCAATTGCAATTGGCAATGTGTAATCGGTAATGATTTATCAATAATGGTGTAGGTACTAGCTAACGAACATTGCAGCTTGTAGTATGGATCTACACCCCGCACATAACATTCTGATAAACCTGAAATATGAAATCCTTGCAGTTTTAGTATGCTAGAACACATGGATTGATGCTGTGTTTCAAGTGTCGTATTATCAATAGACAATGTGACAGAACGAAAAAATTGAATCATGGTGGATTTACGTTGTGCTGTTTGTTCTACTAATGAGTCAAAATCTTCAAATTTAGGTTTCTCTTTTTGAACTGATTTTGTGTCTCTACTGATACTTTTTATCAATTCCATCAAAGGATTAAGTTTAATTGCAATAGCACCCAAACGAGTATTTACATCTATATCCTTAAGTGTCACACAAGCAGCAGATAAATGACAGGAAATAACCATTTCTCCCCCTGATGGCAATGCCAATATATTCATTAATTCGGGCGTGTGTACATTCTCTCCTCCTACAATTGATACTTTTCCCATATTGACCATAATCTCAAAAAACTTTTCTTTGAACAAATGTTGAGCTCGTTTTAATGAATGTCGTTGGTAACTTGATTTCATTGAAAATCTATCATTATCGTCTAAAATGTGATTGTATTGTTGTTCTAATGGCGAAGAAGGTACTGATAAATTGGGTATATTAGATGTCGAACTACTGCCACTAGGAAGAGTAACATTTGCATAAAAAATCGAACTGAAATTGATGTTTTCTACCTTTATTGAACCATGTTGTTCAATATCTATGCTAAGTTTATCAATCTGTACATCGACATAATTTGCTAATCCAGACATTAAAAGTTGAGCTGGTAATGCTGAAGTAAATTTGATGATTTGTTTGACAATTGAAAGTGAATACCACCATGGAATCTTCTTTAATGAAGAGCTTACACGAGAAAGATTACGATTAAGCCTATTTGCTCTTACTATTTTTTTACGGTGTTGACGTGCTGCAGCTAAAGCAACTAGGCTATGCAATTGAACGTGAATATCAGCAATATAAATTGAAATATAAGGCGTAGGTGATGATAATGTTGGTCTATTTCGAAGTCTGAGCTTTAGTTTTCCTACTTTTACTGACCAAAGAGCAGCTTCAGATGATTTGTGGTGATGATACTGTATGTTATTGACTGAGAAAAATCCAATACGTCCAAAACGAAAGTGGAATTGAAGAGCTAAAACCGACCTTATACATAATCTGACAATCCAAAAACCCAGAATTATTAAAGCATAATGATACAAGCTAAAGTTCATGATAATCTTGAGCTTTTTACTATGTTGTTCTTAATAGTAAGCCTTGCAGAAAAAATAAGAAAAAAAAAAAAAAAAACACTGTACTATAGTTTTCGTAATAGCGGAAATAAAATTTTATTAGTGATTAATGCATGGAAATGAAGGGTCGTTTTCAATTTGATTTACTTGTTTTTTTTTTTCTATTGAAGTTCTTATAATGAGAGTATTTTGAGGTAAATAAAGAAAAGAAGAAAAAAGTTTATATATAAAGAGAACGAGATTAGTTAAAAAGGTACTTTAAAATATCCATAATTAGAAGACACCAGCATGGCCCCGAATAAAAAACATGATGAACATTCGGCGTTTCAACAAAGCCATTATTAAATAATAACCAAAAAGCTCAGTATTTGTATTTTTTTTTTTTTTATTTAGAGTGGTACAATGGCTAATGGATTCTCAATGCAATAGTTATTGAGCACCATATCAGCCCAAACAAAGGATTTAAAATTAAATACATCTAAGTCAAATACAGTAGGGTAAGCTTCATTGAAAGCAGGTATCATGGATTCATACATTTCTTTCAATTCAGCTTGATCTTCTGTAGTAGATGTTGCACTGCCACTAATTAATTATTAGGGGTATTTCCTTTTTGTATATTATAGGAGGATTTATTTACCTTTGTGATACTGTTACTCGATCCAAAAATTGTCTAAATTCACTCTCAGGATTCGAATTCTCTCTTATCAGGCACAACATCATAATAATATCAGCTTCTTCTTCCAATTCAAAATTATCGGATATGATGGCAGCAAATTGAGCATCCTTGTTTAATAAACGTTTGATTGTCATGACAACGGTATCCAAGGTAATAAATTCATTACCAGACAGCTCAATGTTTGATTGCTGGTAGAAAGAAGGATTGACAATACTCAAAAATGGTGCACAAGGAGCAATTCTGCCTTCTTTTTCTTCCTGGTACATTTTCTGGATCAAGTTGTATTTCATCTCCTCAACCTTCTTAATTGTGACATTAAGAACGTCTTCTTGGCCTGTCATTCTTATTAGCAAACTTCTATTTTAAAACCTGTAGGTATATTTACCTGCTCGATACATAAGAGCAAACTTTTGCCAATATGGGATAAGTTCATTTCCTAATTTAACAGATTTCAATGCATAAAGTTTACTTTTTAAGAGTGACAGTGTCATGGAAATCATTGTAATTTCGTTTCTGTAACCAACAAAATCCAGTAAATTTGTGTCTGTACAAAAAGCAAAATGCTCAGTTTCCATGCTGTTCATGACAAGAACTCGCATCAGTTTGAGAAAGGATTCTGGTAAATTGTTTCTATGAAAATAAAATGTAAGAGAATCTGAATTACCAGATGAAATTTGGCATTGCTTTAAAATATTAAGCTTGGTTTCTTGATTGGGATCTTGAGAGAAATTTGGTTTAATAGCAATATGATCGAATTCATTATACTAATCAATAAAACAATGTTAGTAGTTGCAAATTTTATATAAGATTTGAATAATATATACATACCTCGAAACAAAATCCATAACCAAGAAGTACTATAAATTGATCAAAGTTAGCATGAATAATTATAAGCTGATGCTCTCCCCTTATTTTACTGAATATAATCCTTTAATGACACCTATCCATCTCCCATTCTCTCCCTCTTTATCCTTTTCTTTGTCAATTCTTACATTCTTCATTCGACTATAATATTTTTAAATATCAATAAATGCTCAAAAATTTGATTGAAATTTCAGCTATTACCTTTGGCCCATAATTATTAAATATCTCATCACCAGTATTGAATACTTGGCCAGCAATAAAAGATAATGATCCAGTATCAGCATCGCCAGTTCTGGACCAAGTTATTTTTGTGTTAGGTTTATGGTTTAATGCGTCAACAAGAGGAAACAACACTTCAGATTGATCTGTGGATGTTGGATCAATAAGTTTATATGGAAATGCTCTAGAAGAAAAAACACTATAACCCCACAAAAAATCCTCCCTATCGTTAAAAGGAAATGTCAATATCAAATTCATGCATAAAAAAGGTTTTCTTTCTTTCTTTCTTTCTTTCTTTCTTTCTTTCTTTCTTTCTTTCTTTACCATGTAATATCATTTTTATCAATTTCTTCAGGCAAGTGCTCCAACAACTTCTCAAAATCAAGAAATAAAGCAGCTTTGCGTTCTCTTGTAGCAGATTCCAGATTTGTATTTTGAATAAATTTCATATCATGTTCATCAAAGAACAATGGTGTTTTAATGACTTTTGGTAAGATGTTGATATATGGCCAATAAAATGAATTATCTCCCAAATGTCTTTGCAAAAGCAGGTAAAGTGTTTGCACAATACGTCCAGAAAAAGAATCTAAATCAGGAAGAGTTTTACGAGCCATTTTCTCGGTAATACATAGTTTGAATGGCACTGTGGCAAAATTCTCGTTTTCTGCAACTATTTGAGTGGTGTAAACACAGCCAACGCCATCAGTATCTATTTCAATAATGTGTAAATTTTTGCTTCTAGGATATACATTTTGTTTATGGATAAAATACCGTTTTTAAATTCAATCTTTTTGAAGCTTCCACCATTGTCTTTAATCCAATTCAAATAGGACTCTACTGCTGTTTCTTCCATCATTGTAATATTAAAGATGTCAAACTAGGCGTGTCTGGAAAAAAAAAAACTGATGTTAAAAGTTGTAATAGGACTGGTAATTAATGCCTTTTGAATCAATTTTGATATGTTTCTAAATGTCCTAAAATAGTAATTGTCTTGAGTTTAAAGGATTTTTAAGTGATTTCGACTAGATATTTTTTTTCAAACTATCCCTTGATTCTTACTGTTAATTAAGTTTAGCATAGCACTAAATTTCTTAATTAAGCACTTAACCAAGCGTTCCTCATTGAATACATAAATTTTAGTAAAAGAGGGCACTTTAAAAAAGCGCGGTGATTTAAGCCAATTTGATCACCCATAATGATCATATATCTTGAATGATAACAATTAAAAATATAAAAGCAGTTCAAAATAATAAATTAAGTCTTCGATTTGAAATCGATAATAGTATCTTCACTTTAATTGAACTTTTTTCCTAAAAAATGTTTAGTTTTAATGTCAAATCTAACAGAAACTATTAAAACCAAAACCAAGAATGTTATTGAAAGGTCTACATTTGACTCGAACAGCTGTAATGTAATTTCTATTTACCATGATCAGTTACTTTAAGAAAATTATTGATTTTATTTACTTATAAAATTAAAGAAAAAATTTATAGAAACATTGAGAATAGCTTTAAATATGGCAGGAATGACATTTTCCACAGTTGAAAAAGAATCGACTGAGATATATATACCAATTACAATGTTCTAGAAGTGAAACTTTTCATGCCTTGATGATGAGTGTATCGGGGACTAAATACATAAAAAATTTTATGATGTTAGTTGGTAGTCAAGCAATGAAAAGCTATTTCTACTTGTTCTTTACTTGATAAATAAATAGACTTTTTATATGCTATATTTATTTTAATTTTCCATATTAATAAATGCAAAAATCAAATAGTGGACAGATAGTTATTCCTTCAAAAGCGCCTTCCGTTATTCCTATCGTCAATCCTACCTTGGAAGGAGAAGCTACTGAAAAAACAACTAAAGTTGTATTGAAACCACCTCTAAAAGGTTAACTTTTATATATACATACTTAATATATAATATATATATATATATATATATATATATATTGTTGTGATGCAGTATGCTGATTATTATTTATAGGAAGCATTAACGGAAAAAGACTTTGTAGAAACGTAATTATTCACGGTTATTGTAAATACGAAGGAAAAGGCTGCGAGTTTAATCATGATACGGTGTGTATTTTTGTTTCATGAGTCATATATATGTACTTATTTTAATTCCTTCAGAATAAACCTACCTCTCCTCAAGCCAGCCCTGAAAAGTGAGTTTATGATTATTATTATCTTGAGAAAATATAATTTGAAATATTCATTTGGTTAAATCAAACAACTAGTAAAAGTAAAAATCGTAATCTAGCAACTATTCCGTTCCAAGCTGTTTCGTCTGTGTCAGCAGATAGTGTCAACGCACCTGAATTTGTTCCTAGATTTGCAGTTGGTACTTGTTTACAACTTGATATTTTGCTATTTAATATTTAATACATTTTCATTTCAGATTCCAGCACTGTTTCCACACCAACAGCTAAAGGTATTGCAATTTTATCATAGATATATCTTATAATGTTGGTTTTCTTAAAAACCTGTTTAATATAGAGACAAATGTAATCGATTTTGCTTCTTTAGATCCTTCTATTACGTATGTTCATTATTGTGATTTAATAGTTTTTTGGTGTTAACATTATTAATAGAAATCAACAACACTCTTATCAGCCTGAGCAACCCAACATATCGTCCATCACTAATGGATTTTCTCAATTTGGATTAACAAATGATGTAAGAAAATACATTTTTACTTTTAAAAGTTTGAGATTTATAAATGCAATTAGACAAATGGAAATACAACACCACAGCAGCAGCAACCATTGCAACAGCAGCTACAACAACACCAACAACAACAGCAGCAGCAACAACAACACCAACACCAACAACAAAAACAACAACAGCAGCAGCAGCAGCAGCAACAACAACACCAACAACACCAACAACAACAGCAGCAGCAACAACAACAACCTCAATCACCTTCTCAAATGTTGGCAGGTCTTGGGATGGTTCCATCAACTCAAATGGATCCATACTTTTATATGAATCAGCAACCTGTGTATCCTAGACAACCAGTAAAGTACTACATTACAATGATAATCATAGCAACTAAATGTTTAAATTTTCATAGTTGCAACATCATTTGTATTCAGCTCCTTTACCTCATGTCAGTAATTTGCCACCACATCAAAGAACTGTCCAGTCTTTTTTTATCCCTGATAATCTTCGAGAACAATTAACACAACGAAATGAAGCTCAATTGATGACTACACCTGGTACTTACATAAAAAAAAAAGCATATAAGAAATTTAATTTACTAATGTAAATATTTAGCTCGTGATTTAGGATTACCAATGGAGGTTCATGTTTATCACTCACTTTATCCTTTAGATGCACATGGAGAAAAGTCAAGTTCATTTTATGGACATCCTTCATCTGTTTATAAAGCAACTTGTAGTGTAGATGGACGCACATATGCATTAGTTCGTATTGAAGGTTTTAGACTAGTTAATGAATTAGCTATGCAAGTAGTTGAAGCATGGCGTCGCATTCGTCATTGCAACATTGTTTCAATTCGAGAGGCTTTTACCACCCGAGCTTTTGGTGATTCATGTAAATATTTATTGGTTTTTTTTATTTTTTATTTTTTTATTTATTTTTTTTTTTTTTTTGCTTGCATTTTCTAACACCCCCCCCTCTTTTTTTTAGCATTAATTTTTACTTATGATTACCATCCTTGTTCAACGTCTATATATTCAACTTATTTTACAGCACAAGGACAGGCAGCCTTGTATAATTCTCAACTTCAACAGCCAAATGGGAATCCACGTTTGATTCCTGAAACGACCATTTGGAGTTACATTACCCAGATCGCATCTGCTTTAAAAGCAGTACATGGATCAGGTTTGGCAGCTAGAGTGATTGATCCAAAGAAAATTTTGATTACGGGCAAAAATAGGTGATTTCACTTTAATTTGAAATGCTCAATATGTGTAATAACAATAATTGCAATTTAGAATTCGATTAAGCGGTGCAAGTATTTTGGATGTGTTGCAGTATGATGGAGTTTTGAATGTTGCTAGACAACAGCAAGAAGATCTTTTGTCTTTTGGCAAGCTCATCATTGCATTGGCTTGTAATTCACTTCAATCCTTCACTGATATTGCTCAATCTTTTGAATATATTGCAAGATTTTATTCACCAGATTTGAAAAATGTTATTTTGTATCTTCTCAGTAAGCCTTTACCTACAAAGGACATTGATGAAGTAATTGTAATGATTGGTCCCCGTATTTTACATGAGATCAATTGTAGTCAATAGTAAGTATTTTTTCATTTCATGTGCACATTTGTAAGTATTAATGCATTGGTTATTTAGTTATAACGATGAATTGGAAAGTGAATTAGCTAGAGAATTAGAAAATGGCCGACTTGTTCGACTTATGGCTAAAATGGGGTTCATTAATGAGAGACCCGAGTAAGTATTAAAAAAGCAATTATGAATATAAAGGCTAAATGCTTTATTTTTGAAAATAGGTTTGATATGGATCCCGGGTGGTCAGAGACTGGCGATCGTTACTTGATTAAGCTTTTCCGAGATTATGTCTTTCATCAAGTGGACGAAAATGGCCGACCTGTAGTTGACATGGTCCATGTATTGGCTTGTCTTAATAAGGTAAGTTTAAACTATTTAATATAAAAAAAATAATTTATTAATTATAATAAACAGTTGGATGCTGGTTTAGAGGAAAAGATCATGCTGATGTCCAGAGACGAGCAATCTTGCCTTATTGTTAGTTTTAAGGAAATCAAAAACTGTATTATTTCGGCTTTCACCGATTTAACTTCAGGAAGAAAATAACAAATAAGAATCAAAAAAAAATTTGAAAACAAATAAAAAGCCCTTCTTTTAAAAAAAAAAAAAAAAAAAATATGAAAATGCAATGCTCTGCCATTAGTAATATTAACATACTGGAGTTGTTAACAAAGGTCCACGACTTTCTAATTTTTTTGTACCTATTTGCTTACAATTATTTCTGAATCAATATTCCGAAAAATAGGTATATATAGAATATAGAACACGTTGCACCACAACTTCGTTTAAACATGGATGACGATTGCTTGTTAACTTTGACGATTACCACAGCAATGAATGCTGTTTTTAACTATTTCTAGTTTGAAATGGTCTGTTAAGTCACCGATCTCTACTCAAAAAAAAATGAATGTTTTGATCACTACGATTTAACCCGCAAAACAATGGAATAGTAAAATTTTAATACTGAATACGTTAATGATTTATGTGCTGAACTAAGATACTATTTCCACACATAAGAAATCAAATGTCATCTCAAATAACACTATGTTCTAATATTCAAATAGAGATGACATAGATTAATCATAAAATATGAAAAGTATGAGTAACGTAACATACAATAAAATAAACTGAATTATATAATAACGAGTAGAATCATAAAATAAACCTGAAAAACACATAGACCAAGGTAAGGATTGTTCTATGTGGATCATTAAAAATATGTCGAAAAACAAACATTAAAAAGGCGCCTTGATTATGTAAATCAAGAAGCTCAATATAAACCTTAAATCACGGACAAGCTAATATATTTATCAAAAGAATAAACATATGGATATCGCATGAGTAAAACAGAATCATACTTTTGTGATTCAATAAAAAGCATGAATAGACGCATGGGATGTAGCATGGTCTGATAAACATTATGGTCTAACAAATACTCTAAATTGGTAATCCCGTGATTCCTAATTCAGATAAATCACTGACAGTTACAGTAAAACTGCCAGGCATAATGAAATTACAAATAATATAAATAGAGTAGAAATATAGACTTATTGCACACTATCCATTTTTTAATAAAGAAGGATTTAAACTGTATCTTTTTTAAAGCTTTTCTCATTTCACTGCAATTTAGATAGATAGATCTGATACAAAATTTCAGAAAGATATAATAAATCGAATACTTATCTAAAGAATAAATGTAATACTGAATTTTTATATACAATTGGGACTCTTAATATCGTTATATCATTATATCATTATATCGTTATATTAATATGCTGTATTTGGCGAAAAGCTTGACAAAAGGAAACCTGGCAAACTAAATGATATTTTAGATTCATCAGAGTAGCAATTTGAGGTGTCTGTCTTATCGTTAAAGGTCTTTTTGCTATTTATTTTCTCTGTAGGAATATATTTAGATTTTTAGTTAAGTTTTGTAATAAACTTAGTTTTGATCCCCAAAAATTAAATTTTGGTTGTTGTGCCAGAAGTTAGTATTCTACTTGAGAAAATAATTATCTCATTTTCATTCAAAACTTGAAATTGGATCATATTTTATTCCAAAAACGTCCCTACTTTTATGGATTTCATAAATAAAATAAGTGTCAGGATGAAAACCCCCTAAAATTATTGATTTTGCACATATTTTTATGGCTGAGCTCCCTAATAAATGGGTAATGTCCATAAATTGAATCAACTTTGCGTTGTAGTGTAATATCAAAATTAATTCGAGTAACACGTATTGTTGTAAAGTGTTTACTACTGTTATACAAAGGAAAGTAATTCCGTTTATAAAAAGGTGTGGCAAATTGTATTTTACTATAATACAGTAGTTATACACATTAATTATAACAATTTGAAAAAATATTTATATTCTTTTGGATTGTAGTATATTTGTATCTAGTCTAGTATTTGAAAGAGGTAAAAAAGCTAATGTGCGAATTTAATAAATTTTATCGTTGCCATGTAGCATATTGCATATTTAAAAGATCTTTCTCCAATTTAATAAAGAAAATTCTTTATTCCTCATAAATGTACAATCAACTTTTGTAAATTCAATTAAAGTTTTGAATTGAAAAAACTATTTTACTATCTTTTTTTAATTCACAATGAGTTGTTCTATTTGTAACTACTAAATTTTTTAATTTAAACATCCCCTACATACCATTGCATTGCAAAAAATAACAATTTTAACAAATTTTTCCTTAATTTTTATACATCTCAGGCGTGGCGGTAATTTAAAATAAAGAATTATTTCTGATGATGAAAAAATTGGATAAAAACGATCCTAAATTTTTAAAATGCAAAATTGACAGCAAACATGTATAGTAAGCTGGCTAACTTTATTAAGTAACCTTAACCTAGAATTTAATTTTGTATCTAATGGTACATTTATTCAAAACGTTTGTCACCAAAAATTCTGTAAAAAAAGTAAAAAGATAAAAATCAGTTTTTAGTAATTTTAAAAATGCCTTCATAGTTAAATTTTAAAGTTAATATTATAGACAAACAACTCAAAGAAATATCTATTATTTAAGGCATTATTTGACATTCTAGCTCTATTTTTAATAGAGTTATTAGCTTTTTTTGAAAAAGTCAAATTTTGGACGAGGGTATACAAGGAGAAATTGATAATTTTTTCGAGATTAATTTTATGATAAAATATAATAAAGCTAAATGAAAGAATTATTTTTGGCTTATAAACTATGTGCTTAAACAGTCTCTATCTCGAGTTACAGTCCATTGAAGTTGCGTTTTTGTACGCTTTTAATGGAAATAGCTTTATAAATAATGTATGAGCGTAATTGGAATTTTTTTTAGGTTTATTTTTCTCCTTTCTATATCTATTTTAAGATATTACTCTTTGAGATTGCTTCAAAATTGCAAGAGTTATCAACTAAAAAGTAGTTTTTACGGTAATTTTCTGGGTATTTTAAGGTACAGCCCGTATAAAACGGAGTTTGATAGTTCAGGTTCCGTAATTCGAGCCTGATATGTAGTAAATTTGTTCTTTGAAGGGGTTTTCTGGTGCAATATTTAGGGCAACGTTGTAAAAAGTATTCTAACATACACACTCTGACCTCCTGTATGTTCTCAGAGCGCATGGATGTGCTCAAATGAGATGGCCAATAAGCTCATAAGGTCATCAATTTGCTCATATGAGAGTATCTCAGACATTGACTGAAAAGTTAATTAATGTAAAGTTAAATCAATTCACTTTTGACATACCATTAAATTGTATTTTCGATATAGATTTACGCAACTTAATTGCACTACAGAACAGTCGAACTTCAATTTAAGGGCGCCCGTGGTTTGTTTTAAAAAGTCCCTTATATCGAAGACCTCCCTTAAATCAAATTTAAAGTACAGATCAACTTCAATTTTAAGAAAGGAATGAAGGTATCTTAGATAATCACACCACATCCTTAATCCATGATGGTAATGACGAAATAGACGATATAGAAGAAACAAACGATGTCATTCCTTATTCCTGTAAATGAAGAAAGATTCTAGCAAGTTTAGGTTATGTTACTTCAAACTTTGTTGCTACAAATAACGAAGATTTCAAACCACTTAAAGTTATGGTAGATTATTTCTACTTCGATATAAAAAAAATCGGTAATACAATGCAAATGCAATCAAATTACATTAAATGGGTTTTTCTCAAAAGATTAAAAAACATTTTCAGTATTTACATCTAGTAAGAAAATTTTGTAGCTAAAACTGTTCTTTTTTAATTTTGGGGCCAATAATATTATAGTAAAATAAGGGACATGTGGAAAGAAAAAGTTCCCTTATATTTAAATTCGAAATAAGGGGTTTTAAGCTGTAAAATTTGTCCACCAGTCTTCGGTGGATACAAAAACCTCCTTTATACCTGTTGTATCCACAGATGTTTATGATAAGATAATGACTCCTTTTAGATTGGTAGTTCTTTTATAGTAAGGGACATGCTACAAGATGTATAATAAGAAACCTCAAAGTTTATTAAGTGCAACCAAGATGCTGTGCTAGGTAACACTATTTGATTGATATATGAGCTGATTAATAAAGTAGTCTTAATCTACAGCTTATAGATTTCGTATATAAAGACATGATTAATAATTAATAAAGAATCTTCAGTTTTTGTGTGTGATTTAATTTAACCAGTTCCTTTATTAAATTATACATTTTTCTTGCAACAATATTTATCTTAAATCTTGTGGCAATTCAATACCGAGGTTTTCGTTATATTGAGGGGCCTTATAACGAGGTTTGACTGTAGCATAATTGTCTGTAGAGATATGAAGGCCCAAAACTTTTACTTTTTTGCAATGAATTAGTGGTAAAATCTGAAACATTAGCCCTAACCAAGTTATATTAACAGCTCAAGATAGGTTACTTTTGGAAACGTAGTTTTAGATTATTAAAGTTGAACATATCGAGTCGATTTTTATTCTATTGTTATCTGGGCAAAAAAAAAAAAAAAAAAAAAAAAAAAAAAAAAAAAAAGTTGAGCAGGGATGAAAAGTCGGATCCAATTGTTAAGGAAAAAGCAGCAAATTTCATCTTTTGTTTCAAGTCTGTTGTAAAATATAAAATATTTTTAGGAACTGCTTTTATAATGCATCCAAAATGATGTATAATTTTTTTGGTATTCAAGGTATATCTTAAGAGAGTCTCATTTGTATAATTATAAATTTTGGCATCCTACTGTTTGAAATACTTAATATTTTGTTGTAATGAGTAAGCAAAAGACCTGCAGGCTTTTTTGCATGTTTTATTGAAACATTGTAACTATTTTAACATAGTGTTCCATATTATTTAGAAAGTAAGATTATAGAGAAGAATCTTTATTAGATTCCAAAAAAAAAATATGATAGTAAGCAGATATTATAAAATAAATTGGAAGGTGTAACAGACAAATTTGTAGGTTTAAAAGTGGTTATGTAAATTTAACAAGCACAAGAGTCTCCTCCAGATTGTTCTTTGTCATCAGCTGTCATTCTAACAGTTGAGTTTGGTGCAGCATCCTTTTGCCATAAGCTGGGTGTTTCAATAATCTTTTTTTTTTTTTTTTTTAGGAATATTCAGTAAATCATTATCGAACAACATCAACATCCTTAACAAACCTTTTCAACTAACTCCTCAAAAGCTTGCTTGACACCGACCTTTGTTTTGGCGCTACATTCTACAAAAAGAGTGGATAGTTTTCTAGCAAAATTGGCGCCTTCTTCATAGGTGACAACTCGGGATGACTCCTGTAGAATTCTTAGTTTATGCAAAGAAATAGCCAACGATTTTTTTTTGATCCGAACTAATATTACCTTATCAACTTTGTTACCTACAATCATCTTTACAACATCAGGGCTTGAACAATATGTATTGACTTCGTTCCACCAAGTATTTAAAGCATCAAATGTATCTCTGTTGCTAACATCATAAACTAAATTGCAGCCATAAGCATATATCTCGAATATATTGGAATACTGCCTTACCCAAAATAACACCTTGCGCTCCTCGATAATAAGATGATGTTAATGTTCTGAATCTCTCTTGTCCCGCAGTATCCTTTATTACACACAGGTTGATTAGTATCAATAGCTTCACATACTTGCTTATATATTCTTTACCCAGATGGTTAACTTATACATTTTTCCATTTACTTCCATCATGCTCACTTTAAAATCAACACCTACATCATATATACAAGATTAAATTTTGCTGTGAAACTAATAGCCATAGATGTTTAAACATACCGATAGTCGCTGATACCTCTTCTTGAGGTAAAAAAGTATCATCTGTAAAACGCAAAAGTAAAGAACTTTTGCCTACATTAGAATTACCAATAAGTAATAGTTTTAAAGTTGGGATTTGTTGAGACATTTTTTTGATATGTTATCTTTTTTTAATAAAATTAGAGAAACAAAGAAGAAGACCGAAAGAATGATCACACACATATGTAACAACCAAGTTCTTACTATTGTACCAACAATTGTTGGCTTTCTTCACGTGACAACTTTCTCTAGGATATTTATACAGAACGTTTGCTGTTTAGCAGATTATGCGGCGCTAGATAGACAATGCGCTCATCTCTCAGTCATTCTTCCTTAATAGGTGTCGGTCAGTTTTTGGGCGATGATTCTTTTTTCTTTATTTAATAGGTTACAAGTGGCTTATGTTTCAATCAAATCATAAGTTTTACATCAAGGCATTATATAAAAATATATTAGCAGAAGGCTCATTATTCTTTGATGATAGAGCAAGGTAAATTTTCAGGTGGGATTATTGATTTATATGATAATTAATTATATTGTATGAAAAGAATCTACATAAAAAATACTGCACGAAAATCTTTTAAAGATTACAAAAGCTGTCAAGATGTAAATAGAGTAAAATCCAAGATTAAAGAAAGTAGAAAGGTAACTTTCATTAGTGCATTTGCCGATACAGTTATATTAAATTTATTTGATTAGTACCTCCATAGATTAGAAAAAGCAAATCAAGGAAATCAAAAGAGTGCTTTAAAAATATTAGAGGAGGTTTATGGTAGAAAAGGAAAAACTCGATATGGATTATTATATGTATGATTTCAAATGATAAGATAGCTCAAAAATCTAATGAAAAATGTTGGTTTTTAGCCTTATTTACATGCTCATCAACCAGCAAACAAAAAACTTGGAGACCCTGAACCATTTGTAGCACATGTGCCCCGTACAGCACCACCACCAGCCTTATGTTCACCATTATGCAGTTTAATTACTCAACATCTCGGTAAAAAGCTAGAGCCAGAGTTACCGGTGCCACAATATAAACCGTTACATCCTGGTAGAAAAGCAAATTTACTTTGGAGACATCGATCCATGCTTTTAGATAGAGTATCTGTACCTTTACCATTTGAAATTATTTGTGAACTTGAATACAAAGCAGGTGCACCCATGACACATCCACTCACTTGCTCAGAACTTGTGATAGGTGGCCCAAGATGGGATGATTTCTACTCTAGCTTAAGGAAAACTATGAATATGATACAACATTTACAACCTAACATATCAACTATAGTGCAACCTGCTAGTAAAATCATTCGAAAGCAAAGATTACCCAAATCACCTTATGAACATGAGCACCCCAGTCTTTTGGAATTCTTGAAACCTGTTGTCTCCGTGACAGATAGAGATTCATTCAGGTACACAAATCGACAAATACATCGACTTTATAAGAAATTATTAAAGCAGGTACCATTAATCAGTGTATTTTCTTCAGATCAGTTATGGATCCAACAAAACTACAAGATTACAAAATCACAGTGGGTTCCACAAGGGGTAACTAAATTACTAGATGATGTTCCAAGTGAACAAGTTATTCAAACCACATTATTGCCAACTAAAAAGAAGCATATCAGAAGATCGTGACGTATCGATACAATGTGTATACAGAAAGCTGTTTTAATATGCAAATAAATAAAATTTATAACTGTAATCCCGTAGTAGTATAATAATCAAATGGCTTTTTTGTTTTGTTTTTGTTTTTGCTTCTTCTCTCTCTCTCTCTCTCTCTCTCTCTCTCTCTTTTTTTTATCTATAACTTTATTATTACTATTTAGTACTTATGGGTTGTTGTCTTAGCAGAGATAAACATTCAAATTATAACGTAAAAGTAAAATTGACAACATTGTACATAACCTGACAACATCTAATTCTATTAAAAACAGAAACCTAATAAAAAAACACCTCTTTTAAATGCAAAAGATTCAAGAAAAAAAGAAGAGCAAACATGGAAATCTATTGTCGAAAATGCTTCCAAGTAAGACACATGTCTAAAATATGTTTTATATCATAAACTAAATAATAATAAAAAAAAAATTATGTAGTATGATGATTAACACGACTAATAATGATGGCATTTACATTATCTTACCTCAAGAAGTTGAAAGAAGAAGCAAAAAATATCGATCTATTTTACGTAAATCAAAATTAGTACCTATTACTATCAAGAATTCCAGTAATATGTTATCAAATACTGTCAAATCGACTCCATATGAATTACTAGCAGAAGCACAACCATACGGAGGTTTATCTTCAAATAATCTACTTTGGTTCAATGCCTCTATACATGATATTAGCGTTGCAAAAAAGCGTTTAATATCATCACTTAAACTAGGAAATACCGCAAGCATTTTAATCAGCATGAAACAAATAACGCCATTAACCAATAAAAAGGCAAATCCAAACCGTCGATTTCTTGTAACAGCATAAATTTGTTAGTTTAGTAATTAAGCTATATACTTTTTTTTTTATTGAATTTTGTATGTAACAAAAAGAGTAGATGGCATTATAAATATACATATGATATCAAGTAAAGTTATATTTATATATTTTCTTTTGGAAGCTAGTAGATATATGTTTAAAGTGTTATACTATTAATGGCATCTTCAATTAATCGGACATCACCATCTTCATAGCCATGCACAATTCTTCTGACATTTGGTCCAGGTAAATGAATTTCTTGTCTTGTTAGACCAAATGCACTTGCCATACCAACAGTATTTGAGTTTCCTTTTTGTTGTGGATGAGGTGAACTATACATAATTGCAGTATGAAGGATTTCTACTTGTTCATTAAGTTCGGGTGATTGAAGATCTCGACATAAATATGTCAAGGCAGGAATAACTCCTTCTCGCATCATTTCTTCTGCATAAAGGTTACGCGGAATAGGTTGAACAGGTGGTGTTAATTCTGCAATTTTACTAGTACGCTCTACAATTCGAATTAAAACATCCACTACTTTTAAACATATGGCGAAGGGTAATATAGGATAATATAGTAATGCTGATAAAAGCTTAATTAATTTTGAATAATTTCGTAAAAGTGCGCTGTAAATTAATGTCAATTTAATAACTAAATGTGGATGAATAATGAAAACTTACCAAATGCAATCATCGTTTGCCAATGTGGTTATATTAGACAACACCCAAAGTGCTTCTTTCACAATTCTCCATTCTTCTTTACTTTCGCTATTGGCTGCTTTCGGAGATGAAACCCATTTACATTCTTCTACATGATATAGATGACCAGGTATAGTGATATGTGCGACTACACTCTGCATGATATTTTCATTATAAACTACTTTTCTTACAATGCCTTGATTTCCTGCTGCTAAATTTGAAATTGTTAAAATAGCATTTCGTCGTAATGGTGAAGGAATATCAGGAGACATGTACCACCAAATGTTGTTTAAAAGATCTGCGTTGAGCAAAATTTCAATATATTCGTTTGGGCCTGAAGAAAAATTACTAATAGTTTGTAACACTGGCAAAATTCGAACTGCTAATTCATTTCTAGATATAACAAATTATTTGATTAATACAAAAAAAAAAAAAAAAATAAACAAGATAGAACTTTACCTTAACAAATAAATCAATCTTGGGCACAATCTAGTGCTCAAATCTAATGAATTGAAAAATGGATCATAATTGTACATGTTGCTCAAGATTCTTGACAATCCCCAACTAATAAAATGGTTTAATATACTAATAATTCATACTTAAATTCAAAATACCCACCATGCTTCTGTCCATATATCAGTATTATCAAAATGAATACATTTCGAAAATGCATTAAATGCAAGCAAATATTGTTCCCAATGTTCAGCTGTTTTAAATCCACCTCTACAAATATTTGCCAATGACCATGTCAAATCTTTAACATCATCCGAATCTGATTTACTATCGCAAATAATTTGTCCATTAGCATCTTTTCTGATTTGTTCCTGATTGATGGCTGAATTTAATTTATTATATACAATGTCGCATTTTTCAGTCAAAGCAAGTGCAACATCTCCAATTAAATTCTCTTGCGCCATTGATTCTCTGTATCTGGGTGATTCTATTGACACATTAGCCAATGCCCAAGCGGACTATTTCAAAAAAATAAAAATATAAAAGGTTATTTATACACATATTAATGCATTTAATGTATGAAAAATACCTGTGATTTAACCCTGAAATTTTCTGTTGTTCGAAAACAATGAACTAGAGCTTCAATTATACCAGAATTGATTAGATTCGTAGTTTGTTCTTTTGTACCATACTATAAGTTTGGCATTAATAAGCTGGTCACTCTTGACCCTAAAAAAAAAATTCTACTTACAGCAAGGTTGGTAATTGTCCATGCAGTTTCATACTAACAAAAGAAAGACTAGGTTTGTAAGGTATTTATGCAAATAATTATATATTTACCTTTAATTCATCATAGCCTGGTGTTTCTAAAATTTTTTTAATCTTATCTTGAATACCAAGATCAACTACATTTTGAATACGGTCTAATGAGATGTTTTGAGTTAAGTATCTTCGTATATTTCTCATAGCGGTATGACAGTTTGAATAATCTGCTGAATACTCTAAAGTGTCTCTGTATTCATACAACTATTTATCATGTTAAAAAAAAGGGGTAAATTAAAGAACTTCCAAACCAAACTTACATCATCAAACAAAATTTCTCTATAGACATCTTCTACCGGATTTGGCTGTTCAAGGGATACATTAGCAAACTTTTGATTGAGCTCGCCAAAGATATCATCTGGCTCAAACTCATTTACAACCATATTTTTGTTTTGTTATTTTGCACAGAAAAAAAAAAAAAAAAAAAAAAAAAGAAAAAATAAAAGAAAAGAAGAAAAGAATGCCTTTCAAGTTTCAATCACAAGGTGTTGTTTTAATGGGTTCAGCCAGTCATTTTTATAAGCGATAGCCAATGGGGGTGGGAAGAGCTCTACTTGTTGAATTGAATGTCAATGCAAACCCACGAGTCAAATGGTGATGATTACACAGTTATTCTATCGATTAAACATTGGATCGTTGTTCAATTCATTTGAAGATTAAAGGCATCATTTACACGCTGTGTACTAATTTTTTTGTTTTTTTTTCTTTTAATATAGGTTTTGTCGTACAAGGTTATAGGTACTAAACTAGTTGCGTAATTGATGAAAATACATCTACATGATGCCTATATACAATTAGATATATACATAATTAATGTTAAATAGGATGTAGAGAGTATGATTGCATACAATCTATGAAATGCTTCAAAATTAAAAAGAAGGAAAATAGACAATTTTTAAAGTTTTTAAAGGTTTATATAGGTGTCAAAAAGGCGATATACATGTACATTTTACATAAATATGTCGACTAGTATGTTTAACTACTTCTCATAATTTTTTTTATTGTATCACTATGAAAAAATCAGGTTTCAAGTGATTTGCATCCTTTCCTATACCATCATTGCTAATGTGATCGGATGTCGAATTGAGTAATAAAAGAAACCGCTGTTTCTTGGGTAAGTACCCTTTTAAACTTGCTTTGTTTTCCTTCATGTCAAGATTATTTCGAATTGCTATAGATGGACCAGGTGCTTCTGGAAAAAGTAAACTGCGCGAAAAATGTAGTATAATATTTATATAATTAAGTTAATTTGTAACAAAGGTACAACTGCTAAATTATTAGCAACTAAACTTGGGTTTGGATATATCGATTCTGGTGCCATGTTTCGAGCCGTAAATGTTATTTTTTAAGACAAAATTAATCAAGATAAACTTTTTAATATTTTTCTAATAGATCACTCTTAAATGCCAACAACAAAATATCGATTTAAAAGACCAAGAAAAAGTGAAACAAATAGCACAATCAGCAAAGATAAACTTTCCTTCGTTGAGTCAAGTTGAATTAGATGGAAAAGATGTTAGTGAATTAATCCGCAACTCCAGCATTACTCGAAATATCAGCCATATTGCTTCAAATACAAGTGTGCGTGAAATTTTAGCAAATCAACAGCGAGCTATGGCCAAAGGAGATATTCCTGGTGCAAATTCTACAGGATTCGAGCATCATGGAAAAGTAGTAAAGGGTGTAGTTATGGACGGCCGTGATATTGGAACAGTTATATTGCCTGATGCAGAACTTAAAGTGTTTATAGAGGCAGATGTAAAGATTCGTGCTAAACGTAGATTTGACGAATTGAAAAATAAGGGTAGTTTAGGTGATGATACATTGCAAGACGTTGAGCAAGATTTAGAAGCAAGAGACTTGGCAGATCGTACTCGTAAAATTGCACCACTTTTGAAAGCTAAAGATGCCATTGTACTTGATACAAGTGCTTTAACAATTGAACAACAAGTGGAAAAAATTCAAGATATGGTCTATGAACGTTTATAATTATAATAAAAAAAAAATCTATGTATATTATTTTTATATGTATATATATATATATATATATATATATATGTATATGTATACAAAAGAATTATTCGTATGTATTTAATTAATGAGAGTGTGTCATACTGAGGAAAATTGGGATCATCATACCAGCAAGTATAATGAACAATTGACTTTGATTTGATTTATGCTGTTGACCATGATGATGATTTGATGCTGCTGCTTCTTGCAATGCGTGCATTGCAACATACAAAAAGGTACCACCAGAAAACACCAACAATACACCTGTCCAGTATTCCAAAGCAGATTCTGAAGTTGAGGATGATGAAAAGAAATAAAGTGCAAAATAAGTAAATAAAGCACCTAAGGGTGCTGCTAATGCAAACAAAAGTAAATGTTTACGAATAGTCGCGTGTGACAATCCACCTGCCAGTAAAACAGATGTAAGAGCAAATGATGCAGGTGCCTTATGAAGCATAATTGCAATAAATACAACCATGGATAATTGAGGATGTGATGCACTAGCTCCCAATGCAATGCCATCAGCTACTGCGTGAACGACGAGTCCAACAGTAGGTGTCATGGATGGTTGACTGATAGGTGTAGTATGAGTATCTGGGTAAATGCTTTCATCATTTGTTGATGCTGATGTTGTCGCTGCTGTCGCTTCTTCAGCGTGCTCGAGACTTCCCCCACCTACAGCATCTAATTCTGAATATTCTATTATACTGCTATTTGGTGCTGTCATATGTAAAGAACTAACTTGATCAATGATAAACATGAGTGCAAATCCAATAATTAAAGATAATCCCACTGCTACGTGCTCTTTTCCTCCTTCATATTCTTCCTTTGTTGGTTCTACTGCACGCTTTTTCTCAGCTTTGTATAGATTATCACTATCTGCTTCTTGCTGTTGATCCTCATTAGCAGACCAGTTTTTATTAGTATTATCGAGGGTCGACAAATTTGGGATTTCTGCAAAACGAGATCTGGGTAAAGAATTGCTAGAAGAGGAAGAAGAAGAAGAAGAAACAGCCGCAACAACAGCATTTAATCTACTTCCATAAATGGTTTCTACGCCTTCTGGTATAACTACCATAAGACTTGTACCAATAAGTAATCCAGCACTAAGTGCATTCAATATACGGATTTTTCTATCTGATAATTTGGTAGTAAGCGGTAAGGAGCCTGCAACATAACTACCAAATAGCATAGCTATACTTAATAATATTAGCCATATTAAAGGTTCCATAATTTTAATTTATATAAAATATTAATTTAAAAAAGATATATAAGAAAAAAAGAGAAAGGAGAAAATATGTAAAAAGGTATTAAATGGTGTACTCATCGTTTTTTGGATTTAATTACAGCGCCTTTCTTTTTTACCTTTCATGGATTATTTAAACTCGATTTAGATGTGAAATCCTCAAAATCAAAATAAGCGAACTTTATATATGTATAAAAAAAACAAAAATCTGTATCGAGATTTGACTTGAAGTTTCATTATTTAATCAAAGTTCTAAGGTAGTCTTTGAAAATCTTTGGTGTGTGATGGGTGTAAAATTTGATTTGAGAAACCTCTCCAAAGCTACAATATCTGACTTTTATTTATATTTAAATGTATCATTTCTACTAACCTTTTTAATTGATATTCTGCAATAAAGCTAGTAATTATAGTCATGTCTATCATAGACAAGGGCAGCAGTGCAGTAAAACAAATATTAGATCTGTAGTAACATAATATTGCCATTTTCTTGGCATTGTATCTCATATAGTAATGTATGTTTTTGCATCGATAAAAAGTAAATATGAAGTGATACCATTATATAGTAAACATTTAAGGTATAAAAATACTAATATGTTTAAGAATAAGAAAATATTATGGTTCAAAATTTTATTTTTCGCAGATTTATCCACAATTTGCATATCAAGTGGCATTAGTTTATTAATTTTTCATGGATGTGAAATTTTATTCTACATATTTTAGTACAGCTTAAAAAGGTTTACGTCTATTAAAATATTTCGATATTCTCAACTTTATGAAAATCAATTTTTTGCTTCTAGCGCTTTATCTTTGTAAACCATTTTGCGGCTTTGAGCTGTAATACATCGATCTCAAACTGTAAACATCTATAAAATCATACTGCTTTTATTCTAATCTAGATCAAAGATAATTTGAGCAGAGGTTAATGGTCCTCTTTGATATAAAAAGCTGTTTACTGAGCTTTTTATGTATGCTTTATTAGTTTATTATGAATGAATGTCTGTCTATCTCTTTGATTTTTTCTTCTTTTTTGAGTTGTTATTATTGTGCTTTGCTTTTTGGGTATTAGGCTTTTTCTCTTTTTCATCCTTTTTAGTGGTTGTTTCTATTTCTTCTTTTTTGGGCACATCCTCCTCCTCCTTTGAATTTGACAAATCTTTACTTTGAGGTGTCTTTACTTTTTTATCCACTGTGGTCTCTTTATTTTCAACTACTGGTTCTGCTTTTTTTATATCATGTTTCATCATGTCATCGGCAATATCCTTTTCTTTGATCTCATCAACATCTTGCTCCTTCAGATCGTTTACTTTTTCCATATTTTTGTCCTCATCAGTTTCATCGACCTTTTTTTCCTCAGTTTTTTCAGCGATATCAGACTTCTCATTAATTTCTTTTTTACTTTCTGTAGGATTTTCCTTGTTTTCTAGAATCTTAGGTTCTGTCTCTTCCGGTGAATTGTCAGTTTTTAATAAAGCAAATTCTTTCTCGGTTGGTTTTTCTTGCGTATCTACGATATTATCAATTTCGGTAGCTTCGTTATCGGCTTTGATGTTAGTTTCATTCAAATTCATGACAGGTCTTTCGAAGCTAATAGAATTTTCCTGTAATTTAAACACTTCATTTTGTAATTTTTCTTGCTTTTCATTAATTTCTGTTAAACTGTCTACTTTTTTGGCTGGTTTATCTTTACTTTCGATTATGGCTTCTACTTCTGAAGAATCAGGGATGTTTTGCTCTGTAATATCTTCTTTGGATTTTTCTGCTGAATCATCTTTGTTTTCGGTACTAATTCCTGTATTAACAGTTTGGTTTTCTTCCTCTGTAGATTGCGCAATAATATTCACTATAGCTCCCTGCTTTTCAGATGCTTTATCTTCATTATCAACAATTGTTTTAATTTTAGCATCTTCAATTTCTGCTACCTCATCAATTTCATTCAAACTAGCTTCGTTTTCTGTTGAAATGTTTTCATTATCATTTTTATAAACATTCTCATCCAAAACTTCTTCTTCCTTCTCCTCCTTCTTTTCTTCCTCCTTCTTCTCCTCCTCCTTCTTTTTCATGATGGGTAAATAAGCAGCCAATAAGACTTCCATGTCTTCGCCTGAAGCACTAGATATTAATAAATTTCCATAAATCCCATCTGCTAGACATGATTTGAGATATGGAAGACAACAACGTACATAAGCTGCCGAATAAGACTGTAAATAAGTTACTTCATCAGGCATATACGATGCTGCTTGATCACAATACTGTCTTAAAGAAGTACCAATTTCCAGAAAGCATGCTTCCAAATGATTGTGAATCGGTACGTATAAACTGATGGCTGGTAATAGACGGAGAGCATTAAAAGCAGATAAAATGCCATTAGTGAAGATTGCCAGCGAAGGATAGCCCACTAATAACATTGGAGGTTGGAATGCATGTCGTTTTACTTCATCTCTGTTACTGACAGTATTGCTGCTATTTTGTGATATAATCTTGGATGACATCCATGCACTAGGTGCTGTACTTTCATGAGCAGCTTTTGAAATCTTTTGCACAAGGTCTTCAGTTGCATTGTCAATCCATCTTAAAATCATGGGTTGCACTGCTTCTTCAAATGAATGTACGAATATATGTCTAAAATCCAAACCAATACGACCAAGCGACATACCACAGTATTGGAGTTGAGTTAATAAAGATGCCAATGCGGATGTATCTTCAATCATGGGAAGGTAATTATATAATGCAGCCTTGATAAGTTCTATAACATGAACCATGTAATCTGACAGTAATGTGCCTTGCTCATTAGAGAAAATAGATATATATTGTGTTCCTATTTCAAACATTTGCTCACGCATAACATCAACAAACTTTTTTAAATGTTCAAACGCATCTGTGCTTCGTTGTCTAGATTCTTCAGACATGTCTCTTTTAAGTCTTGTTAATCTTTGTTGTAAGAAATCATGTCTACATCTTAAAAAGACCATCCGTAACTCTGTTTCAGAATCAAATACATCCATACGACGTAAAAATCCAACTACATTCATTGCTGCTGCTAATCGAATTGGTTTTCGTAAATGTGAAATCAGTTGAACCAACATCAAATCAGATGATGACTGCACTTGTTGATGGATATTTCTGATAATGTATAAAGGATATCTCACTTGTAATAAACGAACATGCGAAGCCAAATCCATAGCTTCTGAATAATAACCATTCCAAACACAGGTTTCCATGAGTTGTGGTATTTCTAATAAATCAGTCAACACATTTTGATGCTCCAATACACGAGTAATCTTTCCTCGTTCCTCTTTAATCTCTTTAGCATGTTGGCTGAAAATTTCACAAGCTTCTTGTAGTTCTGGCACAGAAGACAAAAACTCTCCAAGGTGAACGTCAAGGCCGTCTAACGTTTCTTCTACTTGATGTCGACAAGTTTGTGCATGTAAAAAGCATGGGTAATCTCGAAATGCTAATTGTTGTGCATCTCTTTTTGCTTTAGCTTGTTCTTCTCGAAGCTCAGTTGGTTCATGTAAGAGACTATCTAGTGGTAAGGACGTAAGTTTTGTAAGATAGTCGCGTGTCCATTTGCTAGTTTCTACAATTTCCTTGAGAGGAGTGTCCCAAGAATCAGTAAGAAGTTTTAATAAATCGTCGTTATTGTCCTCAAACGTTGTTGTCGTTGACATTATTTTGAAAAAGATGGAACAAAAGTAAAGTTAATTGCTACAGCTAACAGCAGGACCTTTCATGAAGAAGCAGCATTAGCAATTAGATATCCGATAGTGTCCAAAACTGCTGAACACAAAATTAATTTTCAATTACTGTAGTGCACAGGCACTGCCATCGTAATTGGATAGTTGTTAGTCTGATTAGGATTCTTAAAATACTTCTTTTTAATTCAACAAAACATATATCTCACTAAAATGTTTTCACTTTAAATCCTAAAATTTCAAGAAAACATTTGGACGATTGTAGCTGCATATTAAGACAGAGCAAAAATGAAATCTAGACAAAATGAGAATGCAAATTCGTGCAATTGTGAATACTATTCGGACGAATAAAGTGTTGTTTCTAGATAATAGCTATTTAATTTATGCATTTTTTTTTTATAAATTGGGTCCATGCTCATAATAATCAAAATTTAAAAAGCAAGTACAGCATAGTATTATACAAAAAGTGCAACACATATTGAAAAAGATAAAAGTGCAGTAATATTTTACAATTATTTTTATTTTTTTTTCTAGTCTTAAATAAATATTTGAATACTCAATAAATATAGGGCATGGCTTGAGCTTTCAAACATTCGTATCATGGAGTAATACAATTTATCTTATCTTATTTTATTTTTGCCTATTCTATATTTAAATATGATACAAATATCTAAAGCATTATAGCATTGTATATGCTGCATCTTTAGCTTGGGTATCGATGCTTCTAAAAAAAAAAAGATGTGTATTTTATTTGCAATAACGCCGTAACAAACAAGGTTTCTTCTTCAGGAGTTTAGATTATTACAGGTAAGTTCATTTAGGTTAACTCTTTGAAATGATCCCTGAGACTAATTTAATCTTTTTCTCATTATTTCTCTCATTTTATCCCAATTTTATCCTCTCTTTATCCTCATTTCATCTTACTTTGTTTGGATTTAAAGTAGATAGTAGTATTTCTTTTGTATTTTCCCAATTACCCTAATAGGGGTGTTTTTTTTCTGTTCTTTATCACTTTTTGATTTGACTAGGGCAAATAAAGCATATTGAAGATGCTACGTCTCCACTGGTTATTTTTTATTAAATTTATTATAAACAAATTTATATGTTTAGCCATAGATAGGAGTATCCAGAAAATCAAAACTCTATTGTTTGGCCCAAAATGTTTGCATATTGATTGAGATTAAACCGAATATGTATGAAAACTAAGCACAAGGCGCACATAAACTTGCGTATCTTTCCCAACTACCAAAAGCTGTTCACTTCATCATCTGATTTAAAAACTAGTTTATTGCCTTTGTAATCAGCAATAACAATATCAATAAAACATCATGTTTCGGGGATTTAATTCGTATTTTTCGCATGGCCGTCCAGAATCGAAAAAATGGTGATTTGGAAAAAAATTTAGACATTTTGAGGAATATTTCCACATTCCACTAATTCAACCTATTCTCTAAAATAATTAAACATTGTACAATTTGATTGTGCAGATACGATGGTCTTGTTTACACAATATTTTTTCTCACAAAATCTTTTTTAAATTGAGATAATCCAAAAACCACTTTTTTGATAAAAAGTCGAAATACCAATTCTAAACTTCTAATTAAGAAGTTCTATATTGTGCATTGAGTATTTATTATCACTTTACGTATACAAATGTTATAGTAAAAATCTTCATTTTTGAGTTCAAAAATTGAACTTTCTAAAAAATGCGATTTTTCCCTTATCATACCTCATCTAAAATCATCGATCATCGAAAAAATTTAAAAAGATGAGGAGATGTTATGAATTACATCTATTAAATTAGGCGGTTCTTTTGGTATGCTTTAGAGCATCAAAAAATATCTGTACACCGAGATATGCGCTGTTTCAAGTGCTAATTTCATGCGGTTTTTGGTGCAACGATGACAATTCACTGCTGTCTCCACCACAACTGTATCACTAATTGCTGCTTAAAAAACTAAGTTAAATACTAATTGTATTAAAGTATCATGTAAAATTAATATTGGGTATTTTAGGTTGTTGCTTTAGCTGTAAAACGTGTTATTACTGATGGTTGAGAATGAACAGCTATTTGAATTTTGAATCTCATACATTTTTAATTAATATAGTTTAGTAGTTAAATGAATATTAAAAAATACGATGTTACTCTTGGTGTGGTAACTAAAGTATTTGAATACATTTTTTTTATCTTAGTCCAACATTAGTCCTCTTAAAAAACCTTTTAAACTTGAATGTTTTTAAAAGAAAAGCGGAGCTTAATTTAATGGCTTTTATACAAACTGTGTATATATTCTTCTCAGATTCGCATTTTTCATACTTTTAAAGATTATTAGGCAACGCTAGACTTTATCAAAAATTTGGGTAGGATTTCTGAACCAGAGATGTTGAATGGAAGCGGATATCTTACGCTCACTTAGCAAGGTTTTAGTACGTCATAGAATATGAGTAACAAATATTAATAAATAAAATGCCAATAACATGGTTTATCGTCAAGAAACAATTTTTTAAGCTGACAATGTATCTCATAATTTCAAATTAAAAAAGTAAAAAAATTATATTTCTACATAATTACATGGAATGAAGCATGTATTAAGGTATATATCCTCTTTATGAATATGAAACACTTTATAAAAAAAAAAGCAATAAATGTTTGAAGGAATGTTTCTATTTTATTTTACAAATAATTTTATGAGAATATATGCGATTTTTAGATTATTTAGTGATATTTGTAAATTTACATTTGTCTCTTTTTGGTATACATATGATACTTCTGTTATCCAGAAAAGAAATATTATATTATAAATAGATTTAGTTTTCCTCTTGGAAACCAGGAATTTGAACAAGAGTATGTTCAACATTGACTTCATTACAATCATCTTGAGGAACACCACTTTCATGTACGATACAAGCAAAATCAGTAGTGTTTTCCAAGACAACCATAGGATGATGCCAAACACCTTGACGATAATTGATACCTTGCTTGGATGAGGCAATAAAAGCCTTCAAGGTAGACATATCAGGCTTATCGTCTTTACCGTTAAGAGCAACAACAACGAGGTAACCACGAGTCTTACCATCAGTCAAAGGAATGAAAGCTTGGGTGGAATAAGGATGTCTTTCCAACAACTTGACGGTGAAGGGAAGCTCGGTGGTAGGACGGCAATGGAAGATACACATGTTGATCTTACCATTTCCGCTGGGGAACAAGTTGTTGACAGCAGCAACACGATGGTACTTTTCAGCAGTACCTTGATTAGCACTGGTAACTTCGGTGGTTGCATCAGTGTGAATAACATCACCATAAGGAGCATAAGCCTCAGAAGTCAAAGGTACAGCAACAATACCACCCTTGAGGGCATTAGGAGAAACAATTGGCAATTGAGGAATTTTTCCACCTTCAACAACGCCATAAAGACGAAGACGTTTAATACCACCATCTGATTTAGACATTAGTATACAGTTAAGTCCTAATTTAAAATCATAAAAGCTTACCAGGAATGATAGATATCTTGGCATGAGTAAAGACTTTATCGATGTGAGCAGTATCGAAATAGAAGATACTGTTAGGACCAGTTGAAGAGGGTTCAACAAGAGTGAACCATTCAGCATTAGCAGCAGGAACAGTATCAGTAGAATTGGTTGCTTCCAACTTGATTTGACGAGGAAAGTTACCCTTAAAGTGAGTAGTATCAACTTCAGCTTGCAAGATGTGACCAGAAGCACCCAAACGAAGTACAACAAAATCAGAATAACCCTCAACACGAGAGCGAGCTGTTTGCCATCCATCACCCTGATTCTTACCACGACCGGGTAAAACTAAAAAGTCGCCGGGACCATAATGTTCATCACTAACTTGAACAGATCTACCTCCATGACCAACAAAAGCTAAATCGATAAGAGCGCTAAACATTTGATAATCAGTATAATCTTCTCATGTGTCTTACTAACATTTTAAAAACTTACTCCTTGTCCTTGGGCAAAGTAGGTTGAACATCACCGTAAACACGGAAACGAGCAATACCACCATCGGGGTAGTTGTTCAAACGAAGATGAGTGTAAGCAGATGTTCGTTGTTCCAAAACGAAGAAATTGTGACAACTGGGAGGAAGCTCGACCTTGGGAAGGATTTCAGTCCAAACAAGATCCTTTTCCAAACCGGTACCAGTAGGACAATAAGCTGCCTCGACAGATGCAGCAGGTGCTTGGTTACCAGTGAAATAACTGGTATCAATGTCAAAACCATTGATGGTACCAGCAAATCCAAGCTTAATTATACACCTAAAAAAAAAAAAAAAAAAAAAAATTAAAAAACTAAAACATTTCTTTTCCATTATATATTACCAATCATAGGTATCGTTATGGCGCTTTGATTCCCATCCATCCATCCAGGAACCGGTATCTAAAATTATTAGAGTAGCAAAATTTAGTACCCAATGTCAAAAAAATCAAAAATTCAATACGAACCAACAAACTTATCTGGACAATGAAGAGCAGGCTCGGGATTAAGCATCATAGACGCAGGGGCAAAGAATTCATCAGTGACCTTGATAACAGCACTTCCGAGAGCAGAGCTTGCCAAATCTAAATGAAAATGGTTAACAATTGTGATAATTGATCTTCTCATACTTCGCAATTATTCTACCAATAGACTTGTACAATTTAGACTTTTGAAAGTCTTGTTGAGTAATCTTGGTAAAAGCAGGTGCGTTTGTCATTTTTAAATTTCTTTGATTAGATAGAGAAGGGGGGAAAAGAACTAAGGATTAGAAGAATATTTGTATCTTTTTATCAAAGGTGGGGTATTTAATCCTTTTTGCCTGAGGAGTCACAAACAAAGAGAGCTTCCAATCATTGTTTAGTTATACCATCTATTTAGAATGCAGAAAAATATACCTTTGCCCTTTAGAAGAAATCTATTTCCTTAAAAAAGAATTGTAAATTCTTTCTTTTACTCATAAAGATAGAGCAAAGTCTATTAAATTTGGTTTATTCATGTTTCCATCTTCCCACGAAATGGCCAATAGCATTAACACATGAATTCAGATGATCAAAAACATTCACATTTGATATAATCTACTTGTATAAACAGCAAATGATGCTCAGATATGCCTATATCCAAATTATGTATATATGATTTTGATGGTACACATTTTAGTCTCATCCATGACTCAAAAGTGAATGAATAATATATCTAAAGATTTGTAAATGTCTGTGCAACCTTCTTGTTAAGGTTGTTCCAAATTCGGTGTAACAAATGGCGTATTACTGTTGTGTTTTCATATGCAATATTTATATTTTATCCCAAGAAACTCGACTATTTCATTCGAATAAGTTGGATTCTTAAATTCTCATGCGTATTACTGTGATACTGATTATTTGCACATACTAGTTTAATAATAGATAATCTAAATTGCTTGATCTAATGAAAACTATGATTAGATGAAATGTGCTCCCAGAATGAAAGAATACATCTCCGCCTGGTCAAATTATTATATAAACAGGAAATTATAATACATGCAATGATCTCAAAAAGTTCAAATTTAATGATATCCTTTAAAGGAGAAGAAATAAGTTATAGTCTTAAAGGTTAAGTCTTGCTGTAAATACATTGATTTATTTAGAAATATTATCTCTTGTAAATGCATTTCAACAACAGTAAAATCCAATCTTACAACAATTCTATTTCAGAAGCAATTATGTACAAGCTATATTGTCGCACCTGAGGCACAGACTTTCGACTCTTTTAAGCTTGAATTATATATCACAAAACTTTTATACCAATGATATACACTCGCTCCCTCAATGATTGCGCTTTCTCAGCATTTAAAAATCGTTTGATTAGCGTGAATGCTAAATTTTGATTTTTCTTAATTTTTGACGAACGAACTGTTAAATTAAAATATCTAGCTATACTGTAAATGTTAGAAAATATGTCAAGCAATAAATTTTAGCTTTTTTTTTTTTTTACATTATTCTAAATTTGTACAGTATTTATCCCTTAAAAATGCGTAAAAAATTTTTTTTATAAACTGTAAGCAAAGTTAAGTGCTAAGCTTCTGGTTTTTTTTTTTTTTGCCTTAAAACATTAAGTACAATGTGCTAAATCACGAGAGCATAAATAGAATATGTCCCACTTTAACCAATAAACTAATTCTCTTCCCGTTATACTTCATTTCAAGGGTTGTTAGGTTGTTGAGCAAAAGAAAGGAAAACCCAGTAGCTAATGAGGCATTCCTAAGTTTCAAAAAATCGATCAATTGAGTCCCTAAAAAGCGACCAGCTAAACTTTGAGTTTACGACCAACTTTTTCAAAAAGCTGTCCAATTGACGGTGAACGCACTGTACTTATCAGAAAGCTCCGCATTTGGTAAAAGCTGGTCGCGAGTGCAACATACACCACACACACGCACACACACAAACACAACCAAAACCAAAACTTTTGATTACGCGCTGAACAATACACTATTTATTTCTCATTGTGATATATTATGAGCTATTCAGATATTAACTGGGCACAAAGGTCAAGATATAACGATCATGCAAGGTCGTCACATAGCCGTATATCGTTACTATCAACGCCTTCAGAAGAACCGTCATTTATTCGCAACAACACAACAGCTAACAATCATCTAAATAAAACACTGTCTAAACTAATAAGCCGATTTGATATTAGTCCAAGAGATGCAACTCTTCAAGAAACACAACGACAAAAGGATAGATTATTAGATAAATTTAGTCGCATATTATTAACGTATGTGTTATGATTGATATGATTTCAGTTTTAAATATACTAAATCATTTATTTGATACAGCCAAACAGAACCTTCAATAGTGGAGAATGAAAACGATATAGCAGCTACTATTCATGCCCAATGTATGTAAGAAATAATGCGAGTAGAAAATACATACATTTATGAATTTGATAATATTTTTTTTTAGTACAGGATACTCGAAATTCTGAAAAAGCCTTTCGATTTGGACACTTATACAACAAATTAGCGTCGAGGGTAAACTACGAATGATTGAAAAATACTTTTTAGAGACTCACTACTCTTTTTATAATTAGCAATTATTGAATAGAAAATGGTCCATTCTTTATTTATTATCGCTTGTTAGTGATCTTTCTTCTAATAGTAGCATTCCAGACTTATCTGTAAGTAAATTGATTATGTTATGCATCAATAAGTATCTAATAAAACTTCCATAAAGTCTCTGGAAAGTCCTCGTGCGACAATTAGTGGATTACAAAATATCAATTATGAAGCAGATTATTTACAGCCACCAGCTTCTAGACCATATGACATGCATCCCAATGATTCACCAAGGAATATACGCCGTCGACTTGCTAGAGAAAGTTCACCGCGAGAAAATATGGAATTAGATACTGCACCACCTTCTGTTCAATTAGCGAGAGCAAGAGAATCTCAAAGCCGCATGACAGAAGCCATCTATGTTTCAGAGGCAGATCTGTTAAGAGATTTGATTTTTTTATTTCAGGGCATTGATGGACAATATATTCGATATGATACAGAACTCAATGACCATGTATTTATACCAGGCATTGAGGTATCTCGTTCTACAGAAAATATGGTTTTCAAATTAGCAGATATTGGATGGTTGTATACCAAAGTCCGTAACTTTGTAAAAGATAATACAGATTCTTCTACTATTGGCTTAGTAGGACAATCATTATGTGCAGCATTACAGCATGAATTGACTGAATATTATAAGCTAATTGCAATTTTGGAAGCGCAGATTGAGAAACAAATGATTAACAACCAAGTAACTGATCAAAGTTTGACGTTGAAAAGATTAATGATTTGGACATTGGATTGTAATCAAAAACTTCGGTTAATGAGTGTTTTGGTAGATGTTTGTCAAGATCAGAAAGGAGGTGCATTGATATCAGCCATTCACAATTACACAAAGCATGGTGATCCATTTATTAAGAACTATCTTACAGAGATGTTACAAATTGTATCGAAACCTTTTTACGAAATGCTGGAACGTTGGGTTTATGAAGGTGAATTAGATGATCCTTACGAAGAGTTTTTTGTAGCCTGTGATCGTACAGTACCTGAGGAAGAACTCTGGCAAAGTAAATATACATTGCGCGAAAACATGCTGCCGGCGTTTTTATCTAAAGAGCTTGCTCACAAGATATTTTCAATTGGTAAATCTCTGAACTTTATTCGTTACAGTTGCCATGAAGATACATTGGCGGAACAATATCACACATCTTCATCACCAAATAATGTAAATTTATCAAATAAACAGCCATTCAAATACGGTGAAACAGAACAAGTGGAAAAATCAATAGAAGTTGCATACAGCGCGACCAGTAAAGCACTTTTAAACCTTCTTAAAACCAAATACAAGTTAATGGATCATTTGAAGGCATTAAAACGTTATTTACTGTTGGGCCAAGGTGATTTTATTCAATACCTGATGGATATTCTTTGGGTAAACCTAAGTAAACCTGCCAACACATTATTTCGACATAATCTCACTGGTATCTTGGAAACAGCAATCCGCTCTTGTAATGCTCAATACGATGTTCCAGAAATATTGAATCGTTTGGATGTACGTCTTTTGGAGATACAAAAAGATGATTTAGGTTGGGATGTGTTTTCATTAGAATATCATGTTGATGCTCCTATCAATACTGTGTTTAGCCCTGCAGCAATGCATCAATATCTTCAAGCGTTTAACTTTCTGTGGCGTTTAAAAAGAGTAGAATATACATTGGCATCAGCTTGGCGACAGTGGGTAAAAGCGAGTCGAGAATTCATTAGTCTTTCTGAACTATATCAAGATATTCAATATGCTCAATTAACTATTCAACGCATGATTCACTTTATATATCAACTACAACATTATGTGTTATTTGAGGTATTATCACAACAACGCTATAAATAATAAAAGAAGTTAATATATACAATAGGTACTTGAATGTTCATGGGATAAACTAGAGACATTTATAGAGAACAAAAGTGTTGATTTGGATTCTATCATTGCTGCTCATGCTAAATATTTACAAGAAATCACAGAGAAAGGGTTTTTAAGCGGACCCAAAGAAGAAGCATTGGCCGGTCGATTAAGCAGTATATTTGATTGTATCCTAAAATACAGTATTATTTTGGATCATCTTTATAATTATGCAACAAATGAATCGATAAAAAGATTTAGTCGAGGAGTTGGAGATGTAGAAAAAATTAATAATATTAGAAAAAGACACCAAGAAATGGAAGATGATTTTACAATGCAAGTACTTGGATTCTTGGATGTATTAAAATCATATCATGATGAAGATTTGAGATCTTTGTCTACTCGTTTAGATTATAATGATTTTTATGCTGGATTCGATGAATCTTCACAACATTAAAAATAATTTGTAAATAAAATTGATAATCTACATTCCTATCAAAAATTACAAAATAAAAAATAAAAAATGATAATCTGAAAGAGGCAACATCTAATAATGGTCATTTTAATATTATGTGTTATCAAAAAATGTCAATTTAGGTCCTTGGAAACTCTTTAAAAACAAGGGCCATAGGTAGCGCGCAGAGATTTTTTTCTCTTTATTATTATTATTATTATTATTATTATTATACAGAGGGTGGAAGTTTTTCAGGTACGCATTCTGGTTTACCAGTTCTAAAATAATCGTCCAAGAACATTTCCAAACGTTTGATCCCAGCTATGTTCTCTTGACCAGAACTTACAGGATATAATGGACAGATAGTTTCTCTAATCAATTTGAATAATTTAACAGTTTGATTGGGATAAGCTTGTAATAATCGAATAGCACAAACTTCCAAAAGACCATTTACAAGGATAGGGGTGATTTCACGAGGAGGCATATTACAGATACGAGCCAACCAAATCCAAGCATGTTTGATAGGAAGAGGGTTCTCGGGTTGTCCTGGATCCGGCAGTGTTTGACATAAAGCACCAAAGAACATGATATAACATTTCTGTCCTTCAGCATGTTCTAAAAATGTCTCTAATGTTTTTTTTTCTTTGTTTTTGATAGAATAACGCAATCTTGATTTGATTTCTTCGTGTGAAAGCGTCTAGATAAAGAAAAGTTAATAAAATGGCTCTAGTAATTCATCTCAAAATTAAAAGCTTACAGGGTCATCATCATGATATTGAGGAATAAGGTATGGGCAACGCTTCAATAGACGTCCCATCAAATACGGTAAAAATTCTGGAATTGTACTACACATTAAATAAGTAAATCTTGCTAAAAAATAGGCGGCAAATGCAGTAGCATGGATTTCTTGCTTGGCTTGCATCAAAATGAATTTCGCAAGTTGGTTTAACATGTATTCAAATGCCTCCGGAGATTGTGATTTGATACCCAAAAGATGATTATTTAATGTATTATACTAAGCAGCATATTAGATAGATGCTCCATTTCACAATAGTATTACATACCTTTTCAACAACTACTCTATGATCAGCTTGTAATTGAGATACAGTTCTTTTAATTAACAATTTTGCTTGGAAACATTGTTTACGGAAAACATCGTTCTGTAACTTCGGTCTAATATTGGTTTTATAAAATTCAATCTTTTCGTAATATTGTTTGTATTCTTCTAATCCTTGAGGCGAGACAGCAGATGATTGAGCCTATATAATGTCATGTAAATATCAGTGAAAAATGAGAAAATTTATCATACTAACTATCTTTTGCATCTTTAATTGTTGCGCTTTTTTTTCCTTCATATCTTTGGCTTGCTGTTCTTTTTTCTCCTTTTCTTTTTGATCTTTCTTTTCTTTTTCTGCCTTTGCATCTGCTTTTGCTTTAGCTTCTGCAGATGCATTTTCTGATCTCTTCTTATCAAGAGCGATAGCTTCGTCAACTAATTTGCGTTGCTTTTTTATTTCTTCCTCAAATGCTTTATCATCATCAGCGTCGTCTTTTGAGCTACTGTAATGTCAATCATCAATACCTTGAATTAAATATAAAATAATTTTACCTCGATAACTTGATTTCAGACAACAATGCTTTCATTTTGTTTAATTCCTCTTGTTGTTTTTGTCTTTGTTGCTTCAACATTTGGTCGATATCATTCTTTAATTTCAATTCATGTAGTTGCATATTTGTTGCAAATTGTTGATCATATACTTTCTATTCGTTCTTTAGTGTTTATTTGACTGATTTAAGAAATATTTTTTCCACTTACAGGATTTTTATACAAGTGAGAGCGTTTATATTCCTCTAATGGATTATAAGCACATCCCAATTTTATCAATGTATCTTCTTGTTCTTGTGATATAAATTTAGTTTTTGGATTATATTTTTTGTAATCCTCATAATCAGATTCTGAATCACTATCAGTAGGTACTGTATATATACGAGAATTGGTTATTTGAATTGACATTTTTAATGATAATCACAAGAACCAAATGGAAAAAAACACGGTTTTAATCAAGCAGAAAAAGTTTTGTTGGTTGGTTGGGTGACGTGAATTGTTATATGTTTATTTTTAAGGTTTTTTTTTTTTTTATCCTTTTCTCATAGTAATATATTATATATATATATTTTATATTTATATTTATATTAGATATATTCAGTTTGCGTATTTTCTTTGTTCTCTTTTAAAATATAAATTAAACGAGTTATGGCAAGCCATTCACCTCATCCAAACTCTTTATCACCGCATTCAAAACAACCAACTTCTGCATTTCAGTGGCCTATTCCACCTTCACCATCTCATTTAAAACCTGTTGTTGCTAATCCAAATATGAATGATATCACCGTTAAAGAAATTTTAGAACGTTACAATGAAGATCCTGAATTATTAAAGTATATTCTTACAGCTAAATCAGAGGAGGATAAGGTAACGGGTTTGCTTATCACAATCTGAATGAAATTTTTAACATGAATTTATCCTAAAGAAAAAAGCTGCAAAAGATACCTTAAAAGCGGAAGAAGCTCGTATTCAATTAAGACACATGGATTTAGAACTTGCTCGTGAACAATCAAAAGCATCTACAAGATTTGAAAGACCTGTTTATCCTCCAGGCTATCCACACCCATATCCACATGCAGCACCACCAGTTCATCATCAAAGTCAGCTTATATCTCATCCACATCCTCATCATCCTTATCCATATTATAGTCTTGCTCCTGTTCAACAACAAGTACTCGCTCGTTTTAATAACCAATCACAACATGCTCAAGGTCAACAACAACAACCAGCATCTCCATCAATGCCCTATCCACATTCGGCCCATCCTCTTTGTCCTCCACCCGCTGAAGAAAAGAATTTCCCTTCTCGTTTACCTCAATTCCGTCAAACATCTCCTTCTGCCACTGCTATTACTGAAGAAAATAAAAAGCGCAATAGATCTTCTATATCTTCACCCAATGATATCGAACAAGATAAATTATCTCATAATAAAGTGATGGAAGCTCTTAAAGCTAAAATTCAAAGAAGCAATGGTGGTCCACCGTCTCCATTAACCGCTTCTCCCATTCGTCCACTACCATCGCAATCTCAAGATTATCCAAGCAAGAAAAAAAAGCCAGCATTACCTCGTCCTGTTATTGTTCATGAAGTAGAAATTGCATCTTCTCCTTCACCATCTCCTCGGTCAGCTAAACCTGTTTTACCTCCAATTGATACAAATTTAGGTCGAATTGATACCGTTGTTAAGACGACATCTCGCTCAACAACAAAAAGCGATACGGATAGCACGGATAGCGCTACAAGTAGCCATAGTAGTGGCCATCAAGAAAATATTGAAAATGAATCAGCAGAATCAACTCGTCAACAAGATACAAAATCCAGTATTGATATCAATAACAACAACAGTACAGCTTCCCCAAGTGATCATATATTATTAAATACCCGTCGTGCACGTTCATTATCCCCTCCTTCGTCAGCTAATAACACACCAAAGGAAATCAAATCGTAAAAAAAAAATATGGCTATTATTATACTTGATTACAAAATTATGCATTTTTCAACACTCTTTTTCTTTGTCCCCCCTCCCCCTCCCCCTCCCCCCCCCCTTTTTTTTTTCTTTCTTTCTTTCTTCTACTACACTAATACAATTAATAAATCAAAAAAAAATATATATGTTTCTTTCAAAAGTTGCCCCTGGAAAGAAACTGATATATCATATATCTGTACTCTGTACCTATTAACGGTATGCAGATCTCTTTCTTTTGGTTTCGTAATATTTCAATATGGTCTTTCACTCTTATTTATTTATGTAGGTTTATACGTTTGTCGACTGATAAATTAAAAACAGCGTTTTGTGTTTTCCCAAATACACATGCACATATCATAATTTCTATCAACAAAACTTCATTTAACTATTTTGAATTTAACGTATGATATCCTTTTTCGTATATATTTAGTTTTTATTGTTGTTTATTTAAATGTCAATTCTGTGTTGTTATTTTGAATTAGTTTATTCTTATTTAAAAAAAAATTGGGTCTTGTTCTTATCCAAAAAGAATACTTTTAGTATACATATATATGTTGAATTATGTCTTCTACTCTTTTGTTTCGTGGAAACTGACCTCATAAACACTTAATAAATTAGAACATGAACCTATTTTTTAAATAAAAAACGACAAAAATTACATAGCCTTGCCGGAGATGTTCAAGTTTAATCTAGAGTTGAGTTTTCTGGAATGATTATTGGTAATCAGGTGAAATATATTATAATGTTTTAAACTTCATGCGCTATTTTACTATCAAATTGTCGAAATATTGAGCCTTAATATATCTGCAAAAATCAAGATATATTGTACTAAATTAAGGTATTATTTCCATGCATAAGAAATCAAATGTCATCTCAAATAAAACGATTTTCTAAAATTCAAATAGAAATCACTGTGGCCTCCTGGATGCTCTCAGAACACATGGATGTGCTCAAAGGAGACCGGCAATAAGCTCATAAGAGCATCTCAGATATTGACTGAAAAGTCAATTAATGAAAAGTTAGAAAATAGTGTTTTCAAATATAAATTCATTTTGCATGATCAATAATTACAAGCTTTTTCAGTGTGAGGCATTATTATGAGTACGTCAGATATTTCGAAAGATATGCGTATTCAAAGTTTAAAGTTACAATCAAACCTCAATTTAAAGGCACTCGTGGTTTTTTTTAAAAAATCCCTTATATCGAGGACCTCCCTTAAATCAAATTTAAAACACATATCAACTTCAATTTTAAGAAAGAAATAAAGGCATCTTAGATAATCACACCACATCCTTAATCCATGATGCAAAAACCTCCTTTATATTGAGGTTTCCATTATATTGAGGGACCTTATATCGATGTTTGACTGTGTATTTAAATACAACTTCATATCACCAAGCCAAAAAATAAATTGTCTATTATGCATGTTAGCAGCCATCTCACTCAATTAAAGATTACCTTGCATTTTTGTCCCCTTTTTTTTTGTCCCTTTCACATATTGTACTTACAGAATAAATATAATTTGTTAATTACAATTATAACATTACTATTATCGTCTTTGTTTTCAATGCAATTTTATCTATTAATATAGTCTAACTTGAAATATCAAAAGGGTCAATAGAAATAATCTTTGCAAAATATTACACTTTTATTAACAATATTAACTAATACTAGATTTACTATCTTAAGGACATGCTGTGGAACAGCGTGGAAAACATGATGTAGATCATGTGAACACACTTTAATCTACTATAATACCAATTGTAGACTGGAACATTGGATGTGCGACCTTGATATAGATATTGTGTTGTATTCCACCAAGTATCATACCTTTATCGCCTTCTATAACCAATCAATAGATTATACAATCCATTGATTACTATTTAGAATATGAAAGAACAAGTCTAGAATCGGATGTAAGAAACGCCTAGTTTATTATTTCTCAATCCACTAGGCAAAAATTCATAATTCACCCGGTAAATTATTTTGGAATTATTTTGTGAATTATGATAATTAACAAAATAATTCCAAAATAATTCCACAATGTGAATTATAAGAAATGATTCCATTAACGTACGTGAATTATATGTGAATTATTAAGTGAATTAAACTCATCTTATTTGAAGTAAGCTTGAGATTCAGTGATCACTTTTGCTTTATTTAGTAATTGCCTTTTAAAAATCAG
>JAEPRC010000267.1:0-52592 GCA_016758945.1 Mucor plumbeus
CGGATGTATCTAAAAATGCTTGGATGCGAGACGGATGTAGCCTAGTTATCGAGATATAGTTGTTCAAAAATGGCGTATTTCAAAACTTATTAAAAGTGATGGATACGCGAAAGAGCCTTAGAGCCTTAAAAACAAAGGCGAGAAAAACAAATAAAAAGTCAAATTTGAAGACTTCCAATTAAGTTGACCTATGCGAAAATGTATGCGAAAATGTATACAAAATTGTATGCGAAAGCGTATGCGCTACATAAAATCTAAGCAAAACATATTTGCATTATTTTTAATTATTGTTAAAATTTTGTAAAAACATTTTAGTATAAAAAAAAAATTTGTAAAAATACAAATAAATAAATTATTGTTTATTTTTTTTTAAAATTATATACATTGTACTTTTTACAGTTGCTTTTATCATATTAAATTATAAAAATATAATAAAATATTTTATTTTGATAAAATATTTTAAAATGTAAAAAATACAAACATAAAAAATAAAATATAAATTTATTAAATAATAATTTTTAAAATTTTTTATTTTTTTTAAAATATTTTAGTTTTATATTTTTAATTGGTTTATTTTAAAAATAATTTTATAAATAATTAATTATTTATATTTTTACAATTTGTAAAACTTTTTAAATTAAAGTTTATTAAATATTTTAATGTAATTTTAAATTTTTTAAAATTTACTACAATTTTAAAAATATTTTTCACACAAATTTTAAGTTTTACATAATATGGTTTAGGTTAAATATAACATATGAATATTATGGTATAGGTTTATACTTAGGCCTTGGTGTCTCTCTCTGGCTTTGTTAGCTGGTATAGGTTTTAAAATACACTGTTTTTTTTTTACCTGCCTTTATACAAGGAAAATTTTTTTTTTGGTTAACAGAAATATATTTAAAGCAAAAAAAAAACTCGCAAAACTAAAAAGACAATAAAACTATACAATCAAGGTATTTACAGATAAAATAAAGATGCGCTTTAATACAAAAAAAAAGGTATTTAAAGAAACAAAAATAATCAAGATATGTTTTTAAACCTCCATAGAAAAGAAAGAAAAGAGAATGATAGAATTTTTACTGAGGGATAAGAACACCTGAGAAAACATATATAATTTTTCATGGAGCACACTGCCAGGGGAAGGCATCTTTATCTTCTTTCAATAATAATGCTGTCGTTCTCTTTTCTTTCTTTTTCATAGAGGCTTAAAAAATTTGAAAACTTTAATAAAGGACATTTAAATACAAAAAAAAGCTAATAAGAAAAACACTCAGTGGAATATTCACAAAGTAAAAAGGCAGAGCTGAGAACCTCTAAAACGCAATTATGAGGAAAAGCTGTCTTCAAAAAGAGAAAGATTTTATTGATAATATTTAATGATAACTTTAGAACGACGTTCTTATAGGGTAAAATGTTCATCAACAAAGGATCAAGACGAGATAAAGTTAGCTATAAATATTAAAAAACTAATTAGCAGAGAAGGATTTGGAGGAGTAAAAGACTAAAATTTATTGCAAAAAGATAATTGCTAATTTTTTCATGTCTGGATGGTGGTACTAGTTTCTTGAGAGGGCGCAAGTAATACACATATTTATGTAATTGAGCCTTGGATATCCTCTGCTGCTCTAAACATGGTCCGTCAAGATCATGGTTTACTGTTTTCTTCTCTTTTTCCTTCGGTAAGTATTCAAGTTGAAAGCTTGACCCTTCCTTTTAATATAGAGAAATATTTCTACTTTTTTTTTTTTTTTTTTTGTATGTAAATTTTGGCATTTATTAAATTAAAATTAATTGAAGATAAAAAATAAAATTCTATGAAAGAGGAGCTAAGACTGGAGTATTATCTCCAACCGCCGCCACCCAGGAAAAAAATAAAATAAACATTGTCTAACTTAAAATTATCAAAAACTGTAGTTGATCTCCATTGTTCTTCTATAATACATCTCCAATGGTACTTCCATAGTGTATTAAATGCAGCACCCAGCACGACCAAAACTGGCGACTCCAATGGGACAGATGTTAAGGAACACATTGACACTAGCCCCGCCCAGATGGATAAATCCGTGGGGAAAGTGGTGTGCAACGAAAACAGATCTACAATATCTAGAGAAATATTTCTATAAAAGCTAATAAAGATACACTTTAATTCAAAAAAAAAAAAAAAAAAAAAAAAAAAAAAAAAAAAGCATACCTATGTAATGAATGGAAATGTCGCTGAGTAATGTTAATAATGCCTCTTCTCACGCCCTGATAATTCAAGGTTAAATTACTGCTTTATACTTCTACAATTAACCGTTCGAAGGCCTCAGTTTCTTAGGCTGGCAGAGAGACCCAGGTAATGCTCAATTGCTAAAAGTATTTACACATAACAATGATAAGACGCAATGGTTCTCTCAAGTAGTATTAGTTTTTTTAAGTTTAGACAATTATTTTATGATTTCTTCTTGGACGCTAAAGCTAAATACTATTCTATCTAAAAGTCATTTACTGGAGTAATTTTTATCCCTTTAATTGATTTTATTTCAATAAAGACCAAATCTGTGCACAAAAATATCATTTAAAATAATATAGCATAGTCTTTTAAGAAACTTAAATCATTTTCTTTTAATAGAGCAAACTTATCTGAGCGTATATATGGGTAACTGAATACTTATCAAAAGTGAATTATCCATCCCAATGATCGACTTTTGTGGAATAAGCTCGAGCTATATTATTTGATTGGTAAATGGACAATCTTCAAGAGCCAGTTTTTTAAAAAGTAGTCTGATATTTTTGTTTCTTATTAAATGAATATTTCTTCCATCCAGCCAATCTGCAATTAAAGCTAATAGGTAAAATTATTACGCACTTTAGCGATACATTCTTTTCTCTTATGTCTTCCATTGCTATAAAATAAGCTGAAATGCGTTTATATAGCTGTAACTAGATTGGATACTAATAACCATCAGGTAAGACGGTGCTCAGCTAACAATACTATGGTTTATTTGAATAAATTAAGTTCTTATCTAGGCTGTAAATGCTAAACGACTTAGTCGATATACAAATCCACATCCTCACTTCGCTTTTGGTTGTCCCAATTGACAATTATTGCTAAACCTCAGGAATCTATAATACACAGATTATGTAAAACCGATAGTTTGCATCAGGCAACGCTTACCTGCCAGTCATGTTAAAGATTGTGGAAGCAAAATTTTAGTGTCCTTAGGAAAGTCAGCATATAGCATTCAGTCTTTGGCTTTTTATAGTTAAGGAGGTTATATATATTATTTAACTGTCTAGAAACTGATTTTTATAATCACTTTTTTTTTTGTATTTAAATGTTGTCTTCTATGGGATTTTTTTTTAAAAAAAAAGTTAAAGCGACAATGAAACTATACAATCAAGATAGGAGGCTCAGGCCTCCTCGTGAAAGAAAAGATAGTGCGATAGATTTGTCATTGAGAAAAAATGAGAACACCTGAGGCGGTATCCATGACTCATCATTGAGTTTACACTGTCAGTAGAATTTCCACAAAATGGAAAAAGCAGAGCCGAGGTCCTCCAAAACGGAATTATCCAAAGGAGTAGCATTAGTCTGGCATAGATCCGTGAGACCACATCGAGCAGCTTTTTCCGCTAGAAGTTCATCCTCTAGCCGCAGATGTGTCACCGCATCAACCCAAAAATTGGATAGAAAGGACAGCTCACAACAAATGATAAAAATTCTAAACAAAAATTGTAGGATACTTCATCAGATTAAATTTGTGTACCTGATTATGATAAACACATATAACTTACTTTCATTTAAACTTAAAATAAAGTGAGGTGAGTTTTATTTATATCTTCCTTTGCAAATCCCGACAAAATGGTGCAGCCATTTTAGTACTCGAAGCGTCAAGCAACTCATTTTTCTTGCTGATACGAGTTTATATCATTGATCAGCACCAAATTCTATGTGCGTGCAGCTAATTTATAAAAATATAGCCCTTTTTATTAAGCAAATAGAAATGATAAATTTGACCATATGATATTACGCAACTTTATAAAGAAAGCCTAATATTTTTGTGTTATGCTTTGGCATTGCATTAGTAAAATATATCGGTCATATTAAGCAAGTAATACTATATTTGCACAGTGCATTTGTGTCAATACATGTATGTCAGACAAGTTTCAACGTGGATAGTCAATACCAACTAAAACATTTAAGTTTAGTACACAAAAACAATTGTATTATTGTAAAAAAAAAAAAAAAAAAAAAAAAAAAAGAACATTGTGCTACATACAACATGAAAAGGAATTCGAATATAATACGCCCAGATCAACTCTAGGAGGTACAAGACAATAACTATAACACATTGATTGTGCATGTTTACGTTTATCTTGGTACATCAACTGAAACCACACTTTTTCCATCTTCGTAACACAACAGCACCATGACACATTATGATACCCAGTCAGAGTAGTAACTGATTTTCTAATTTGTGTAAGCTATTAAGTTTACCTTTTTTTGTGTTCTCTCTAGTTGAGAAAATACGCTTTGAGTACCAACATAATTTTAATTTCAATATCAGCGTTTAAACTGAAAAGGTTTAGATTGAATTGATCAAATATAAAAAAAAAAAAAAAAGAGGCGTATAGTACAGTTAAATTATATAATATTCAATATATTAAGGTGGAGGTGTAAATCCTCGTACTAGTAGTAGCCCCAATTAGTTTCCCATTCTTTTTCCCCTTTTCCTCTCCCTTTTCCTCTTCCTTTATTCCTTTTTTCGTCTATTCATGCCTTTCCCTAATAATGATTTAATCTTTACGAAAAATATGAACAGTAATAATAACTTGACAGCACCGCCATCTCGTGCAAATCGAAAGAGTAATAGTAGTAGTACTAGTGCAACAATTATATCATCATCATCTATTTTAACAGCAAGCCCAAGAAGTAGCATTGCTTCCAGTACAAGTCGATATACAGGTGTCTTAACGACTACATCAACATTCTCTTCTATTGATGAACATCAAAGCCATACTTCAACATCTAATTCATCAGCTATTGATTTTTTGAGTAATTCGATTGAAGAATTTGGAATAATTGATACACTTGATTTTGAAGATGTCGATGATGGACTTATTGGTATGTTTAAGTTAAATAATAATAATACACAAGTGTTTTATGGTTGTCCCACTATATAAATAGGCCACGAGAACATGCATCGGAGCAGAGAAGTTCTTGTTGATAATCTTTATAAATCTGAAGAGGCTTACACAGAATCACTTGAACTGGTAATGCGCATATTTTTGCAGCCATTAAGAAAAGATGCTACTCATACATCATTCAATTTTCTTGGAATGAAAAAAATGGTGTGTACTGAAAGAGAATTTCGATGGTTATTTGGTAATTTTGAAGAATTAGTTCATATGCATCGATTAACATTGAAAAGTCTACAAGAAAGGTAAGAGTCGAATAAAATTTAAATTTATTCATTCAATATGAACAATTAAATAAAAAAAAAAGAGCAATCCAAGTCTTACTGTAAATTTGAAAAAAGATTGCGCATTTGGGGTCCAACACAAATTTTGTCTGATGTATTTCAAGCTTGGGTAACATCGAAAATTGAATACAACATAAATAGCAACTTAATTTACCCTTTTTCTTTGTATAAATGTATACATTCAGTTTCCTAATTTAGAATGCTATCGAACATACTTAAGCAATTATGCTGTGGCTTTGACAACATATGAAAGATTGGCGAGATATCAGCCTTTTAAGAAATTTATTGATGTAAGTATATATTTATTAATTGACGAAAAGAATTAGATAATAATCTTCGGGTTTTAGACGGCGCATAAGGAAAAATCACTAAAAGGATCTAGTTTACTTTCATTGATACAACTACCTGTTGGCTGTATTAATCGTTATGTTGATATAATTACGAAATTGGCCGAAGCAACCCACTCTATGCATCCTGATTATACCGGTCTAAACAAATCAAAACTATGGATTCAACAGTTTCAAAAGAGTATTCATGAAAAGTAAGTGTTTTATGCAAAGATTTTATTCATAATCTTATTTTTGTCCCAGACTTTTGGATGCCGATAACGTGGATCAAGTTTTGATGATACATCAGGCATTAGTCGGTGCTCCATTTAGCGTGAGAGCAGAAAGAAGACTGGTCATGCAAGGACAGTTATCGCGCGTTGTACTAAATACAAGATCAATGGGTGAAGAGAGACATTACATGTTATTTAGTGATTTGTTAGCTTTCGTGAGACCTAAAGTCGAAGGAAAAGTAACACGACTCCAGTACAAGGGTCATTTGGTCCTAGAAAGGGCTAGAGTACGTCCTTTGACAAAAGAAGAAGCAGGTGGCATTGCACATTGTATCGAAATTGTATCTAGTTTCTCTGGTGTAGATAATTTGAACACTACTTTTATTGCTGCTCCAACCGTTCATATATTATACATTGGTTCAGATATTGAAAGAGACGAATGGATGGCAAAACTAGAAAAGGTCATCGCAAATTTAGATAAAATAGCAGCAGCCAAACATGGTAATGTATATGAATAATTTGACTGCCGCACACAATATATTGATATGTCTACATTTATTTTATAGCACAAGCAACTAGGCGAATGATGCAAAGTAGAGCACCAAGAGGAAGCGTTACTTCCCCTGCCAGCTCAACTATATCTTCAAACGATGAAAGTTCTTCAATTACGAAAGAATCTTCTTCTTATACCAATTAGCATTAAAAATATACTGATAGTATGATTTATGATTTTATTAAGCAAAAACCCCATTATTACTCCTTTCCTTATTTTCAAAAAATAAACTTTTACTTTGACATATATATTAATGTAATATAAAAGAATTAGAAGTTAAATCTACTAAGTTATAAAATTTATTCTGTATCAACATAATCTGATGCAATCATACCAAAATAAGGCACTTCATATCTTTCTAGTGATGCTCCATCTAAATATGCCCGATACCTAATGATTTCAAATTTTAGTATAGATCTCTAACGAGATATAAACCATATAATGTATGAACTTACACTAGCCAAATTAAAAGAAAAATATCGAAAAAGAATAATACCCAAGATAAGAAGGACGAAATAAACAATAAAATAAATTGTGCGAGCATTAAAGTTGAAAATGTGAGAGAAGACTATTAATCAACACATCAAATGTTACTAAAATATATTGCAGATCAATTATCAATATACCCAAGTTACCTGCCATGCATGAAATCTCACATAATCGTTTTGTTTTTCGAGAATTAATAATAACAGCCCTATATTTTATATGTAACTTAGTTACCAAAAGAAATTATGCAACGTTTTATTTACCAGTTACTGGTCCAAGAACATAGGCAAGAGATGCTTCTATATCAACACGAATAGGCAGTGTGGTTTCGTATTTATTGACACGTACAGCCTGTTGCCCATTGAATGCGGAAGAACTACTACTACTGCCGCCAGCCCCACTTCCACTACCTAATAATCCTTGTTCAGCGAATGAGTCGGAACCAGCCTGATATGAACTATATGAAGGCTGGTTTGATTGCTGTTGTTGTTTTTGTTGTTTTTTGGGTGAGCGGGAAGTTCTGTCTTCATCTGGTGAAGGCGAATAGGGTGAAAAGTTCATATTATGCTGTACGAAATAAATAAATAAAAAAAAAAAAAAAAAAAAAAAAAAGTGAAAACGAAAAAGAAATAAGTGTTTGTTGAGTTTTCTTTTTCCTTGGTATTTCACCTTGGCCACATAAATATGAACATAACTCAAATGACGTCGTACTTGATTTATCAACACGGTATATCATCTAAAGCTTCGCAGTAATAAAGCCAAGTTGTAAATTGTGGTAGATAAAAAAGACTATGCTACCTTGCAGTTTGTATTTTGCAACCAAGTATACTCTTCTGTTATTTGAAGGTGATTTGATATTTGCTTATGCATGTGAAGTGGATGGATAATCAAAAAGTAGGAAAGTGCGGAGTTACATTATAGTTTCAATGTATTCTAAAAGTTTCAATTTTTATCAGAGTTTGAAAGCAAAATAAAAGAGAATAAAAAGTTTAACTTCATATATCTATTTAAAATTACTGCTGAATTCTTATAACTATTTGTAACTTCGTTAAAAGGAATAGAATACAACTTTCGGACACGTTTTAAAAGATAAATGTCGGAGCTATATTACATTTGAGAGCATGTCAGGTATCAAAAGTTTCTTTCAAGAAGTTCAAGAGCGAAATATGTTTGATTAAAGCCTGAAGAATTATTGGAAATCGCTCAAGGTACATGCGACCTGAAATATACAAATGCTGGATTACGCGATTATTTTGTAGCTTATGATTTATTCTGCTTTTTTCTAATTTTTTCGCTGAGATACAAACAGGAAAACGCGTCAAGAGAAAAAACAATCCAAAAACATTTTTTCGTTAGTTCCTTTCTTTTAAGTCATTGTTTTTTAGTTAAAAGCTACTTCAATCAACATGTCTGATAAAAAAAATGTGGATTTTAACTCTATTTACTGTGGACTCCAACCTGATTTAGGTCGTTTCCGATTATCTCAGAATGGTCTTGGCTGGAAGGGTGGCCGTGATCGTACTGTCATTGTTGCTACGGATGATCTGAAAAAAATGAGTTGGACCAGAGCTGCTAGAGGCTTTGAACTTCGAGTATTGCAAAAAGACAACACTGTTTTAAAATTTGACGGATTCAAACCTGATGTAAGTTGCATAACAAGTATGGCTGTTGATTTACTTGATTGACATTTTGATATTTGTGCAGGATTTGGAAGAATTGAAAGAAACTGTAAAAGCCTTCTATAAAATTCCAATTGAGGTCAAGGAAGTGAGTGTCAAGGGTTGGAATTGGGGAAAGACTGAATTCCAAGGTAAAAAAAAAAAAAGTATTACATTTTTTGAGTGAACAATATATACTAATATGATCAAAAAGGCTCCAATCTTAACTTTAGTGTCACAAATAAAACTATGTTTGAATTACCTCTTGCACAAGCCATTGCTACTAACAAACCTGGTAAAAATGAAGTAGCCATTAACTTTGTTGATCCTGGACAGCCAGCACCTGAGGGCATTAACCCTAAAGATGTGGACGAATTGATGGATATTACTTTTTATGTTCCTGGTACTGTTGCTAAGGAAACCACCACTACAAATAACGATACGAATGTTGAGGAAGATGAAGAGGAAGAGGTCAATGCAGATATGGTATTCTACGAAACGGTCAAGTCCAAGTTGGAGCTCAGTCAAATGACAACCGAGAATATTGTACAGTTCCAAGAAGCTTTATGTTTGACTCCTCGTGGCCGTTACAATATCGACATGTACCAAGATTTCCTTCGTCTTCGTGGCAAAACCTACGATTACAAGATTCTTTATTCCAATATTATCAAATTATTCTTACTTTTAAAGCCTGATGAAGTACATGTTTTGTTTGTTGTATGTAGATATTATAAACAATTTACATAACATATATGCAATTTATTTATTCCATTAACTTTTATAGATTGGTTTGGACCCTCCTCTTCGACAAGGTCAAACAAAATATCCTTTCCTTGTATTCCAATTTGTACGTGAAGAAGAAATTGATGTAGATTTAAATCTGGAGGATGAAGCATTGGACGAAAAGTACGAAAATAAGCTTCAGAAACATTACGACGCACCTACCTATGAAGTCGTCAGTAATGTATTTAGAGCATTAACGGGAAGAAAGGTGACAGTTCCTGGCTCATATAGAAGTCATCATGGTGCTAATGCCTTGAAATGTTCAATGAAAGCAAATGAAGGTTTTCTTTATCCATTGGAAAAGAGTTTATTGTTTATTCCCAAGCCTCCTACCTTTATCCCTCTAAACGATATTGGTGTGGTTACCTTCTCTCGTGTTGGTCAATCAGGTGGTAGCTCTCGTACATTTGATATGAAATTCAACATGAAGAGTGGAAATGATATTCAATTTTCTAGCATCAACAGAGAAGAGTATGCAAATATTGAGGATTACTTGAAACAAAAGAAGATCAAGATCAAGTCTGAAGGAAATGAGGATACTATGATGACTTATACCGATCTTGCTGGCTTAGATGATGATGAGGACGATGAGGATGATGACGATTATGATTCAAGAAAAAGACGTAGAACAGGAGATAGCGGACCTAGTGTACCTGGTGCTGCTGCTGATGAGGAGGATGAAAGTCGTAAGTATCATTTAGCAAAATATTAGAATAACATCTAATATTTCGATTTTGTTATAGCTGATGAGGATTTCGCACCTGGTAGTGATAGTGATGTCCCAGAAGAGTACGATTCTGATGCACAAGGCTCCTCTGAAGGTGAAGATGAAGCTGGAGATGATTAAAAAAATTGAAATTGAAATAAAATATTACTCTATCCATATCTACCGTTTTGTTCAAATATTGCGAAAACTATAGTGCAATTTGCCATCAATGCAAAACTATGTTTAAACTCCATTTTAAGTTCAAATCTATATTGATTTTGATGATCGTAAAGCCTGACGCTGCAGATGTGTGGTTATTTTTTAATTTCAAAGAGATGGGTATACATTAGGTCTTTTTGAAATTATATTTATTTTTAGAAGTCAATTTGAAATGATGAAGTTTTCGATGGCTATAAATTTTTTGACGAAAAAAAAACCCCAGAAAATATCTTCCATACCAACTGTTGTAATTTCGTCTCTGTTTGCTTTATTTATGTTCTATGTCGTCTTCAAAAACCCTTTAAAATAGACATGAAAATAGCGGAAAATAAAATGCGATTAGCAGTACAAAAAACATCCAATTTTCAAAATTACGATGTTTAAAACATTCAGATAAGGAGATAAACTTTAATATTAATATTAGACATACAGCTAAACTATTAATGTGAACATATATAATACTCAAATCAATCGCTATAAACGATTAATATAGCCATCAGTATCATTATAACACATTATTTTTGAATATTTCGGCGAAATAACGCAAAACAATTGATCACAACAGATTTGTGTTAAGCAACTACCAACACGAGTGATGTCACCCAATTAATAGAATTATAGCCAATCAAAACTGTTATTTCATGATTATTCAACTAGAAAAATTGAAAAAAAAAGAAAAAAAAGAAAAAAAGCACCAACACCCTCCACTTACAAAGAAAAAGGATATAAAAAAAGGGAAAAAGAACAACAAAATAGCCTTTTTATTACAAGAAAAAAGGGATAAATTTACACTATAGTAGCTTTTTAATCTTTTGTATATTCTATTTTATAACTTTATCTTTTTTTTGCGCCAACTTTTACGCACTTTTTTTCCTACTTTTCTTCATCTTGTTTTATTTTTTTCTCTTATTTTAGGGTGAGGGAAATTTTTTTTTTTTTTTTTTTTTAGAAATTTTTTTTTTATCTGGAATTATTATTACTAAATGCCTGTTCAAATGGTTTCTCGCTTCCGAGTCAAAAAACTTTCACCCAAACATCCACTTCCTATATTTAAGGAGTCTCAGCTTCCAGACCTCATTGATCCTGCCAACCTCCAGAGGTCAGTTCCTCAAATAGAGACTGGTGTCGAGAAAGAAGAAGAAGAGGAGGTATGTTATAGTTTACTCTTTGTGTACATAATTAATTTTTACCCAATAAAGAGCGCGCAGTTAATAAATAACATGCGTCGCATTCCCCCTTACTCCTCTCCTCCTCCTCCCTCCTCCCTCCTTCCCTAGTATACACACACCTCTAATTACTTATTTGAAATTTTAGCATGATTTACAAGCAGCCATTTCGGCACATCAAGCAGCTGTTACAACCGGTGCAAAAATTGAAAGTTATATTCCAATCCCTGATGCATCGAAAGAAATCAACCATAAAGAATATGAATTATTATACAAAAAAAAATACAAGGAGCCCTCTACGTTAATTCGATTTTCATCAACAGTTGAAGATACCAGTGGTTGTCCCTATGTTATGGATGAATTGGATGAAACATTTTTAAATAAATATAATACAGACCATACAACATTATCTGAAGATGATTTTGAAAAGATAATGTATCAATTTGAATCTATCACAAAAGATAAATTACCACATATACACCTGGTGAGTTCGTTTTTTCTTCTTGATTGTTATTGTAATTTCAACATTGTCAATCTCTGTTGAATAATTAAATCAATATACTAATGTTTATCATATATTTAGGATCCTGAACATATTCCTGATTTTAAGAATTTCATGGAATTAGTGCCAGAGACTTCATTTTTACTTACAAGGGCAACTCTCTTACTTGAGCCTATCTTTAACCATTGGAGAAAGCGTAAACAAGAGCGCCATGGACATGCCATCATACCAGAATTAAAGTATGAAGAATTACTAAAGAATGAAATGGATCCATATGTATGTTTCCGTCGTCGGGAAACTAAACCTGTTCGCAAAACAAGACGTACAGACCAGCAATCTTTAGAAAGACTTCGCAAACTACGTTCTGAAATGGAAATGGCTAGAAATCTACTCGAAATGGTCCTGAGAAGAGAAAAGATTAGAAAAGAAGGCATGGTCTTGGAACATACAGTCTTTGATAAAAAGTGTAAATTAAGAGAATATCAAAGAACTCTTGGTATTAAGGAGGATGAAGACTTGTTGCTGCCATCTAAAAGAAAGCGCAAAGCATCCGTTGGGTCTGGGTAAGTTTAGTTAGTTTTTATTGATATAATAATGGATTACTTACTGTTCTCTTATCATAATATAGTGCTACCATTAAAATTCCTCTTCATAGACTCAAGAGGGATGATGGTCGCATTGAAAAGTCTCCTATACAGTTAGCAATTGAAGCTGATTTAGCTAAGAAGAAATTATTGGATGCACCATACGAAGATCTTACAGAGGTAAAGTTTGATTTTTTTATCAGTAAAGATTTCTTGTTTACTAAATTATAACAAAAATCAGTGTTCTTACCAACCATTTCCTACACCATTATCTACACAATTCTTTCAACCAATGTCTAACGGCATTCGTTATAGAAAACGTATTGGTCGTGGTGGCCGTATCTTTATTGACCGCACTGGTTACAACAGAAGTATATCTGGTAAAGTCAAGCCTGGCATGACAATGACTGAATATGAAAGAAATTCAGGGAACCGCTTTGAGTTTGATTCTGATTCAAGCGATCAAGAATCAGATATTGAAATAGATGAGATGCAAGACAGGTAAAGTAGTAAAAAAAAGCAGAAGAAAAGGGAGATTTTACTTTTCCGTTAATAATTCTTATTCATTGATGACTTACCCGGACTTTTTTCTTTTAGTTATCTGAGGCATAGAACACAACTACTTTCGGAAATGGAACTTCGGAGTCTTGTTACTGTACCATTCTTAACCCCAATGAATATGATGAATATTCAAGCTGCCCGTGCTAGTCAGGCTGCTGCTGTTGCTGCTGCTAATGCTGCTAATGCTGCTGCGGCCGCTGCCTCATCTCAAAGGCTATCAGTTGCTACCGGGGCATCTGTATTGGAAAGTAATGCTAATCCTAACAGCAGGGCTTCTTCTCCTAATGCTTCTCCCCATCCATTGAAGAGACAAGCTAGTAGATCTCGTATGACTCCACAACAAGCTGCTGTGGCTATGGCTAATGGCATGATTGCTGCTAATATGGCTGCAGTTGTAAACAATTCTTCAAATCAAAATCGAAATGCTGTTCAAATGGCTATCGCAGCTGCTCAACAACAACAACAACAGCAACAGCAACAGCAACAGCAACAACAACAACAGCAACAACAACAGCAACAAAGAGCAAATAATCCAAATGGTTTACCATCCTCCATTATGTAAAGTTCTTTTACAATTACCAAAAAAAAAAATCGAAATATTACACAAAAACCATGACTAATTCTTGTTATTCCTCCATCTCCCCACCCCCTCCTACCCACTCTTTATAAGTTGTTCCATTCTTCTCCATTGTACAGATTCTTGTTCCCTAATCTCACTTTCTTCTTTTTTTTTATATAAACATATACATATACATAAACCCATAAACTTATTATTACTACTACTCTTATTTACTATTACAACTTTAACTGCACAGTTTATTTTATAAGACATCAGATTATTTTTATTCAATATTTGATTCCAAGATTAGCCTTAAAAATTAGAATATAGATGAAATAAAATACATTTAATAAAAAAAAAACCTGGCACGTTTTTTGGTGCGGCAAACTCTATTGAAATCAGCAGTTAATTACATTAAAACTTAACATATGCCTCTCTCGTTATATTGTGTGGTTCCTACAATAAGCTTTTGATTTGTGCTACAGCACCATGTCCAATAACCTTAATTCGACTAAAAGCGTAACCATTAAGAGCGGTTTTAGATGTGTCATATTACAGCTGTGCTATTGCAAATGCAGCATCATTATCCAAAGCTGCATAAACGAGCTTTTGTATAGATCTCAAGATAAAAAAGATTTAAATTTGTAATACATCCAAACGTAGTATCCGGATGACGTTCTCATTGAATCAAATTTTTATGTCTGTTTTCTATACTTGTAGCGATAAATTTTAGCTCTATGTCTATTAATATACGTCTAAAAAAAGGTTGTTACCAAATTATAAGCGCACTGGCCTAATGATGTTGACTTAAAATTGGCTGTAAAATTCGCATTCCATAATTAAGATACTGTTTTTTCTTGTACGTTGAAAAATAAGCCTAGTTAAAAGCTATTCTGTATTTTTTTTTAGCGAAATATATTAAGTTTTCATTAAGAAAATTAAAATCATAGTTCACAGTTTAACTCACAGCTTATTTTAACTGACTTTCAGAAATGACTTGACAAATTGATCCAAAAACGACTCAAAAAACAAATTGTTCAATGGCTCATAAACTACAAGGTAAGCTAAGCTAGTGTACTAAATAGTTATTGTACAGTTCCAAATTCTGCGCATGACTAAATAAAATTTGGACAAATGTATCACATTAAATGCGGCTTAAAGCGAGATTGAAATTTTGGTGATATTTTGAAGATACACACCAATTTTCATAAAACATTAACTTTAAATAACTAACATAATGCATAATAAAATTATCTATCGGTCGAGCTATATATAAGCTTTACAGCAGCATTTTTTGCAAAAAAACCAAGATTTTTTTCTATTTTTTCTCAAATTTGAAGTTTAGGACAAGAATATACTGATCTTTTTTTGGAGCAAAATTGAGAATATTCTTTTTTACAGATTTTTGGGAATATCTTTGCGAAAAATCAACATTTTTTTCATTGAACCTGTCAGAGTTCATTGGTATCTATGATGTGAGTAGAAAATAACTGCTGTCTGCTGCTCAGTTTAATGAATATTTTGAAATTTGCTACAAAAATTTCAAAAAAAGGATATTTTAAAAAAAATAATCTAAATTTTTTGGTACTTAAATATGCTATAGAGCACTTTAAAATAAGCGATTTTTATTATTAAAGAGCGTCAGTATATTTTAATTTTTTGAAGAGTCATTAAGGCTCAAGTTTTCGAATATTTTCAAGCTAAAAACGACGGGTTTCATTTTGAGAGTTGTGCTTTAATCCTTCAAAAACGGTTGTTAGCTAATGAAGTTAAGATATGATGCTCATATATCTGCCGTGCATTAAGTGCAACTTCAAAATTCAATTTTGAACCATTATTTGATTTTACAAAAAATTTCAAAAAAATATCTGGAACACTCCATACAAAATGGTATAAAAAATTGCGTTTTTATTTCTCCATTTTTACAAATTGGCGAGGCTGAAGTAACAGCGATTTTGTGGATTGGCACTAGAGGTGTACCTACTACTGCAACGGAAACTCATTTGGTTCCATATTCGACGAGAAGTAGTGAGCCTACTGGCCTAGTAGATGCAAATAGCCGGTAACCAACTTGCTGTTAAAACTTACCAAATGCACAATAACTCATGAAAGATATAAATACCCTCATACTTTTTCAATTATATTTAATCTTCAGAATTCTTTTGTAATAAAACTTTAGCTGATTATAATTGTATTTCTACCGCTTTTATTTTTATAATTTTTTTATTTTAGTAAACAACTTCGTTATTTACTGCAATTATGATTTATTTAAGTAAAAGATAATATATTATGAGGATATGAATTGGATGTTTGAAAACATATATTTTCACTAAAGTTCTATATCTGTTTTGACGTCCAAGTATTTATATGTATCTTTTCCAACTGAAACTAATTCATGCAATTTATATGCTGTTATGTAATGTGAATCATTACAGAGGGCTTTTGTTGTCAGTTTTTTATGGTTTTAAAAAATAGGTATTTTAGATGGTTTTCGAATTTTTTCACTTAATATTGGGTTTACTTACGTCAAATTTTTAACAAAAACTTACCTCCCTTCTATTGACTATTGATATTTATTTGAAAGTTAACAAATTATTATTAACACCAGAGTATGAGCGCACTGGTTCAATATTGATTACCTAAATTGAATTGTTAATTTCTTGTAATTATAAGATACTTTCCATTGGAAGCTGCTTTGCATTTTTTTGTTTCAGCAAAATATGTTGATCTTTTGCAGAGATAATCAATATATAATAACTCGCATTACAGCTTAAGACTTATAATTGTTGTAACCACGGATGTTTATGATAAGATAATGACTCCTTTTAGATTGTTGGGGGTTCTTTTATATATGGTAAGGAACATGCTACAAGATGTATAATAAGGAACCTCATAATTTATTAAGTGCAACCAAGATGATGTGCTAGTTAACACTATTTAATTGATATAATGAGTTGATTGTTGGAGTAGTCATAATGTACAACGTACAACTTATAAATCTCGTATATAAAGACATGATTAAAATTTAATAAAGAATTTTCAGTTTTTTTGTGTATGATTTACTTTCTAAAATCCCCTTTATTTTAAATTATACAATTTTTCTTGCAACAATATTTATCTTAAATCTTGTGGCAACTCAATAATAACTGATCTCCAAAGTCGATTTGACAAATTGATCCAAAAATAATTTGAAAACCAAATTATATATTATATAATAGCTTATGCACTGCAAAGTGGAGCTAACGTACTAAATAAATTTTGCTCATTTTTAAATATTATATTTACCCAAATAAAATTTAAACAGGTGCTTTAACATTAAATTTTGAGTAAAATATCATTAAAAAAGTTTAAAGGCTTTTTGACGATACACATTATTTTTTATAAGCATGGTTTATATTTAGCTATTAGTGAACGTTTTAGCCACATTTTCGTAACGAAAACAAGGTTTTTGTCAATTGTTTTTTCTGATTCCAAATTTGGGATGAGTAGATACCCATAAAAATGGAAGGGGGGTTTTTTGTACACATCTTTGAGGATAACTCTATGAAAAATCAATATTTTGAAAGCAACTAAATTGGATACGGTAGGGCTCAATAAAGTTTAAAACGTACTGTGAGGGAAATAACCCTTCCAATGTTTTAAGAAATTGCACTTTTATTATATTTTCTATACCGCTATATACCTTACCCAATTTTCTAAAAACTTATAAGATAGCACCTTTTAAGGGCTTTTAAATGGTATAACATGTTAGCTAATAGCATAAAAATTGAACGAATGGGGGGATAGCAAAGTGAGATATGTCTGCTTTTTATATGTGAGATATTAAAAAATAAAAATATGTGGTGTCTTAACTTTCGATTAAAGTATCTGATAATCCTAAATTTTTATATCAAAACTGCTGTAGGTAGTAATTATCCGAGGAATGTTCAAAATGTATAAAAGGCTAAGCATTTTTGCTCATCTTCCCCTTTATCATATTATTATCTTTTCTTCACCCTTTTTTTAATAGGGTTCGTCCTATTCCCACTGAAGTCCAAAACTCTATTAAGTTGTTACTTATCAAAGGCCATTCTTACTCGACCATTTAGAAAATGTATCCAAATGTAGGATTAAGTACACTTTCCTGGTATAAAAGGAAGTTTTTGGGTGACTCCACATCACCCAAAGGTGGAAAACGAAGCAAAATCAGTACACAGACTCAGAACTACATAGCCAGAAATTTTCAAAACGGTAGTCTCAGTGGCCCCAAAGGTGTACAGAGCTATCTGTTGACTCTTGGAATTGAGATGTCTCTAAGAGACATTAGACACGTACTTAAGTCAGAAGGCTTTAAAGCTAGAAGGAAAGTCAAGACTAATTTCGTCAATGCTTCCAACAAGAGAAAGCGTTTTGCCTGGGCTAAAAAATACCAGCATTATACTGTGGATGACTGGCGTAAATGAGGTTTCTCTGACGAGACTAGAATCAATATGTGGGGCTCAGATGGAAAATCCTACTACTGGACGGATGGTGCCACTGAGCTACTGCCTTACCAGATTGAGTCCCATGTTCAAGAAGATGGTGGCAGCATCCTGTTTTGGAGCTTCATAACTGCGGAAAAACCTGGATATAATTCTATCATTATTGAGGGAAATGTTAACGTAGAGGTTTACATCGATATTTTGCCGACATCTTTGTTAGATACCTTGGAGTACTATCGACTGGATAGGAAGAGCTTCCGGTTTCAGCAGGACAATGCCAGGCCACATACTTCCGTTCCTATTAATCAATGGTTTCAACGTCAGGGGTTCTCCCTGAAGACCCTTCTCGACTGGCCACCCCTAAATTCGGACTTAAATCCTATAGAACACGTCTGGAATCAACTAAAACGTCGTCTGAATGAGTATCCAGCTAGAGCCACCACCATTGCAGAACTAGAGGCTAGGATCCATCAAGAATGATATAAATTTACTAAGGAGGTCTGCCTCAAGTATATAGACAGCATGCTAAACAGAATTAAGGCTGTCATCAGGAGTAAAGGTGGTCCAACTAGATATTGAGCTTTTTCTTATATTTAATAAATATCAAATTTTTAACTTTAAGCGCTGCAAAGTGAAACTTAAAATCCCGCGATAGTTTTAAGCAATATGTAATTTAAGAGCTACAATTTCGGGTTAAAATCTAGTACTAAAAGCATGTAGAAATATTAAATATTGACAGAGATATGACTTCATATACGAAATTTTTTAAAAAATTGGAAGGGTTATTTCCCTCACTGTATATGCAAAAAGCTTGTTAGTCAATATAACAAATTATATTTTTTATTTTGTTACAAAATGGACAAAAAAACATGCACAAAAAAAATGCTTAGAATTTTTTCATACTTGAACAAGCTAAAGAGTACTTCAAAACAAGCAACTTTCATTATTGGAAAAAGTTAGTCTACCTTAATTTTCATTGGGATATTAAAGCTCCAAGTTTTGACTTTTAAGCAGTAAAAACTGAAAGCAGGTAACATAATGTAATGTGAGTCGTTCAAGTAGTTGGAAACCTGAGTTGAATTAGCACATCAGGTATACAAATACAACAAGCCAGTTGTGCAAGTTGTGCATAATATCAACCTAAATCATTCAATGCGATTAGACACTGGCATCAACATTTTAAAAACTGTAATTTATACCAATAGTCCAGCAGAATTTGCCTATTTTATCATTCTGAAATTTCATTTTAAGCAATGACTCTTTTATATTTGTTTTATATTTATTTCAAGAGAACACAATTTCTGATTTAGAAGGAAAGTATGTTTTGAAGAAGATAGGTTTGTTATTTGGGAAAAACGGATAATAGATATAACAGGGAATAAGCTAAATATCGTAACCAGACGATGTTGAATAGTATATTAAGAATTAAAAATACTAATTCTAAGAGGAAAATTTCATGGAACTGGAATTAGGTGCAACAAAGATATCGCTGCTTGTGATTTTGCCTTCGATTCCCATAATAGCCACCATAGTTTTTCCACTACCACCACCTCTGTATTGAATCTTAACTTGATTACCAGCCTGAGTCACCTTGCCCTCAGAGACGCTTGTAACCTTGACATTGTCAGCAACTTTGAATGTAACGGTAACTGTATTTCCGAATGATATTTGATCTAGACGTCGAGCATTTATAACAGCTTCAAAGGAACCAGATGTAGATTTAACAACAGAAAATTGAGCAATTATTCTTCCACTCTTATAAGGTTTGGCAGTGGGCCCGACAAAAGAAGCCTTTTTGGATGTCGTTGCAAATGATGTCGCTTCTACAAGAAGGCTGCTTTTGGCATTAGGGCAAGTACCGCCGCTTGTACCTTGACCACAGTAAATCGAAGACCCATCAGTGGTTGAAAAACAAGTAAGACTGGATGGGCAACTGCGAAGTACCCATTTACTGTTATTGCAAGTAGCAAATGAATTACCAGAACAAGCAACTTGGCCTTCAATAGTGCATTTAGAAGCACTTGTAACACAAGAAATTGGTGAGTTTGTTGATTCAAACGATGTTGAGGTGAGTGTTTTGGTAGATTTTGTATTTGTGATGGCATGTTTGCTCTGAGAAGGTTTGCCCTTTGTAGACCTGGTTTTGGTGGACCTACTCATTGTATGCTTGCTCATGGTAGACTTGCTCTTAGTAGACTTGCCCTTGATAGCTTTTGTCTTGCTCAAAGTTGTTTTGGAGGGTTTTGTTCTATCAGATATAGCCTTGGTTGTCTCAAGTATTATCGATGTTGGTTTTGTTAATTTGGTCTTGCTAGATTTTCTAGTGCGTGAACTTTTATTAGAACCAGTAGTAGCAGTAGTAAATTCTGAATTTGGTACACTAATAGAGGTACTCTTATAATGGCTTGTTGTCTTAGTTGATTCTGTAGACTTCTTTGTAGTTGATATTGTAGTCTCATCATCACCATCTGATAAACCATGAACCAAGCTAGCAACAGCAGCTTGATAATTAGGCAATACGTCTTTGTTTTCGTAAGAAGCAGAAGCATCCCAAAGAGTAACTCCACCAAAACTAGAATAAGTAGAATAAAGTTCTTGAATAACTGGCTCAAGAGAGCCATAAGAAACATAGCCGCTGCCAGCAGCTGCATTAGAGCCAGGTACGCCTAATAAAATCTTGACATTCGAGTTAGGCGAAGTTTCTTTAGCCCAAGTATCCCAAGTTTCAAAATTAAAACTACTACTTGTAGTAGAACAGTAATTATTATAGAATTGAACATTGACAGCGTCAAATTCTACAGCATCAAGAGTCGTTCCAAGCATGGCATCTGGATAAGGACATTGAGGAGCACCGGTAATATAGTAATTTTTAGAAGAATCTGTAGCAAAATGTTTACGAAGACGTTTAATCATTGCCTATCCAAAAATGAATCAGTACCCAATTGTTTGCATATTAAATGACGCTTACCACATAACCAGTGGATCCGCCGCCCTCAATATCAAGATCGAAACCATCAATAACAGAATCACCGAATGGACGAGTATCGCTATTACCAGCACCAAAAATGCCCCATAATGTATCAGCAAATGCTTCTGCATCGGCATCATTAGAGAAACCATAGACACCATTTGCACCACCAAGAGACATCAATATGGTTTTTCCTTTGTCTTGACAAGTTTTTATATCTTTAATTTTGTGAAATAACAACTAATAGTTAATAGCTGATTGATTTGTTAATTACTTTGTTTATATTTACCTGCTGTTACATTTGCACACTTTAATAATTCTGTGCCTGGAAATGTAGAACCTTCACAACCATTGGCCAAATTAATCGAAGGAAGATTTCCGTCACTGAAATCAAGTACAAACGACATGATCAAAACATCTGAACGGTCATCACAATACGCGGCAAGGTTTTTTTGACTATCAGATGTCCCTCTAGAATTCTTCATTATACATTAAATATTAATTTTAGCTTTAGTTTTACACTTTATAAGCAACTAATTACCTGTCCCCAATAAGTGACAATGCTTGGTTTTTCCAAGAAACTAGTAGCATGTACAGCTGATATTGATAATAGTGTTGCTGCTGTTGTAGCTACTGTTGCAAGACTAATGAATTTACGATTTCCAAAAATCATTATTAGAGATGGCAATTTTTAGAAATAAAAATTTAGTAACAAAATAGAAACTGGTTTGATCCGTCATTGCTTCCTTTTATACCATCTCATAAATGTAGAGAAAATAGGTAATACATAATACAGATGATTTACAATCCCAGCATCATTAGGCAATTCTTACCTTGCTTTTGTGTTGGGAAATAAATATGCATACAAAATTAGACTATTATATTCATTTATTTTATTTAGCCACGTTGCTTAAATGGCATGCAAATTAATGAAACTCGTATAAATCTAGTATTTATTCAGTTATCTTAACCTTATGAAATGGTATTTACTGAGTAAAAATGCAGTAGCTAAATTTCTGTTTATTTATGTTTTTTTTTATTGATTAGGAAGTAGAAGCAATGTTGATCATTTCTCTTATTAATCAATCGAAACAAACTAATATAGTGTATTTTTTTTTTTTTTGTTTGATTTCTCTTTTAACTATCAATTACTAATTAAATCTAGTGCCAAACATTTAAAAGTAATTGCAATAATTTTGAGCAAAAGAGTATAAACATACCAGCTTAGTAACGTACTAAATTTATTGCGAATATAGTATAAAGTAAATATATACTTCACGTTGTAGATCATTGAATAGCAAACCTATATTACCCAAAGGCTTTATTGTTTCATGCCCATTTTTAGTAGTAATTTAGACATAAATCTGTATCGCGTGACAAACAATGTGCTGATGAGATGAGTGTTTTGATGTGAAAATATTTCAAATAAGCTATCGACATATAATAGTTGATGTATATGTGTGTCAAACTTAATATATCTAATTATTCAATTTAATATAAGCCCTGTCGAGAAAATCGTGATGTCAATGCGTGCTTAATAAAGGCGTGGTTATACAAACGAGCAAAAATTACCACAGAGAAGAATAGCATCTGATAATCATTTTTAATTAGCAAATATCATAATGAAACATTGTAATTTAAGTGACAAAAAACTGCTTAAAGAGATACTCATTATACCAGAATGGTATGCAGAGCACCTAATTCTCTATTCTACTTTACAATGCACCTGGAACTATCTGTCAATAACGTCTAAAAAAGATGCCTGGCGGTAAACGGTGCATTATGCAATATTTGTAGGCTTAAAATATACCAATGTCAAACATTGAAAGCTCAGTCAAATTTTGCTCTACTTTTATATACTTTTAAATGGCTTGCCATATTTCCACTTGAGGCGCAATACCATAAACTATTCACCAAGTGTCGAAATAAGCTCTAAACTTTAGAGAAAAAGTATATCCAATGCAGCTGTACATCTTAAAATTTGCCATATTCTCCAATAATTTTCTTATTGGGAACTTTTGTAAAGGGGGATGAATTTGATGAACTCGATAGATTTGAAGGTGATTTGCAAAAAGTTCAATAGATACGTTACCATGGTAATTAGCATACTTTAATAATTCTCTGATTCGATTTGTGACGAATGCCAGTTTGATGGCTGACATGAATATATTTTCTCTCATATCAATTTATGATTATATTGAATAATATAATGTCTAACTACATTTCAAAATATAATCAGGAATCAAAACCATGGCGTCATAAATGTATTTAATTTTCCAAAAATAAGCCATTTATCGGAACAATCGGAATCTGAGGGAGAAATGCTTACTCTTTTACCTTTATCGATCAAAGCTGGAAATCTTAAGGTTTAATGGCAAGACATCTTTTCTACATGTTTCACATATTAAGATGGTAAACTCTATTAACATTCGGGATTAAAGCTATTGGCTTTAAGGGTCTTTATTAATGAGTAGGCGATGACAGTTTGAAAACATACGAAATTTAAGATGTTTCAATTGAAAAAGGTCATGCAGAAAAACTAAAAGAGAAACATAAACCTCCTGTCAAGGAAAAAAGGCGTGTGACAATATCTTTTTTTTTTCACTTTTTTTTTTTTATTAAATGCGTATAAATCTGAATTGAAAAAATGTTCAAATCATTGCATAAAAGTGAAGAGATATCACTATCAATAAAAATTTCTCCTAATTTTACAGGTATTCTACGAGGATTTGCGCATGATGTGTCTGAAGGCTGTACACTGAATGGAGAGCTAACCATGGAGACAACGCATCGTGTTAAAATCAAGAGCTTAGAAACTGTATTTACAGGTGTATGTCGAGTTAATTTTAGAACAACTAATAAAATGGGTGTCCCAACATCTGATGGTATAGAAAATCGAGGAATATATAGAAAGAAGGTGATGCATTTGGATGGCGCAACTATCAGCAATACTCAAAATAACAGCTCCAAATCATTAATTTATGAACCTGGCACATATAAATTTTCATTTTCTTTCAATATACCGCCTAGTCTACCTCATACATTTAATGGCAAGCATGGATCTATTGAATATGAACTTAGTGCCTCTGTTAGTCGGAGCATATTTAGCACAGACGTACATACATCAAAACCAGTTATTTTAAGAAGATGTCTTATGAATACTCCAAATCCTATAGCTCAGACGTCCCAAACCGTAATAGGTGCGAAACATCCTGAAATTGTTAGTTATTATGCTACTGCTCCATCCATGGTTTATTGTGAAGGAGGGCTATTGGAATTGGGTTTAAATGTTGAATTGAAGGAACCAGATCGATATTCTGTTAGGATTGTTACTTGTGGGTTAAAAGAGAGAGTTGTCTACAGAACTACGGGCACAAGTTCATTGACAAACCAAGCTATGCATTATAATGAATCTAGCTTTCCTTTAGGCTGTAGCACCTTTTTCCCATCCCAGCATCCCGAATACAACCCCGCAGATTTGCACAACTATAATGCTATTTTTCGACTATATCCCCGTGTTCATACTGATAATAAGTCAAGTTTAATTGTGGTTCAACATGTACTAATGATTAGGATGATAATTGATGACAATAAGGCAAAAAGCAGTATTCAGCGACGAAAATCAATCGATAGTGCGACAAGCATTGGTAGTGCTAGTAGTATTAATCTTGGAGCACGGTCCATCCTTTCACATTTAGCAATAAAGCAACATGATCGATCTTCTCCTGGAAAATCGCCTCCAATGACAACAATTGATAGTACTATTACTGAATCTAATACGCCCTCTCTAACCAGATCACCCTCTCTAACCAGATCACCCTCTCTAACCAGATCTTCCTCTCTAACCAGATCACCTTCAATTTCAGAATTATCACTGGAAACTACATCTGGCGAATCTATTTTATCAACAACACCTCCTCCTTCCTCTTCAGATGTAGAACCAATTCAACCTTTTCAATCAAACTTAGTTAGAGTGTCTAGTAGAAAATTGGAGTCAATTAGCCCAGAAAGCAATGATACTTATACTGTCGTTGATGAAGAAGAGAGTGATAATGAAAGAGAAGGGCCGTCAAGAGTTAATAATTCAAGTAGTGGCCCTCGACATCATTTGGGGCATTCATTAATAATGCATCACCATTTCAACCCATTTAAATTTCATAAAGACATAGAAGAAGGTTCGTACGAATGTACTTTGAGTATGCCAATCATTGTTACATCTCGAGAGGAATATCGTGAAGGTGGTGTTCCTGCTTTACCTGATTATGAATCAGCAGTAGATGAGCCCCCAAGTTATCGAGCTGCTCTCCAGTGTCTTCCACCTGTACCTACTTACCCAATCAGCGAGGAATTAGAGAATGGTAATAATAACGAAATGCTAGCTAACGAGCAATAAAAAAAAAGGATAATTATTTAGCCCGAACTCAACCTTTATTAAGATAATTTTGTATTACCATTTCATTAACAAAGTTATCTCATAATACTGTTTTACAATTAAAATACCATATAATGAACAATCTCACTTTTTTTATTATTATTATTCTTAGGTTGCGATTTGATATTTCAAAAAGTATAAAAGTAATTGATTTAAAACTTCAAGTTTGATTTCAAATCGAAATTGTATTAGGACACATGGGAGACTAACTAGGCACAGAAATCAAGGTGTCTGTATACAGCAACTACTAAAATGGTTGGTTCAAGGTTTATTAAGCCCGTAGGTTCACCTTTATTAGCCTCTCCCTTCTTCTTTTCCTCTTTTATTTTCATATATTCTTCTCCCCTTCCGTTCCTTATTTCTCCTTACTAATTTACAATCAAGTTTCTTTAAATTTTGTTTCTTCAAACTAATATGACAAATATTGAAGAGAAAAATTCGTATATTCAATCTTTTCTTGTAAGATAATTTCATAAATATAAGTTGGGGTTGATCTTTAACCGTGTTAATAGAATGAAAGGCCAAAGAACGGGATTGATATTCCGCATGCCCGTTTGTTATCAGCTTTAAAGCTGAATGATGACTTTGCAGAGTATTTTAAGGATCGGTAACTATACGAAAAACATGTCAACTTAAACAGGATACTAAAAGAAAAAAAAAAGTGCTCAAATTGAAGATATGTATGCTAAAAGTATCATTAAATTACAAAAGAAAAACTATATTACAAACAAATCAGCATTAGGGTAATAACAACCTTATAACATTTCACATTTGAATTCATTGCTAAAGATTATAATAGAACATTTTTGCCATTATGGGAAATGCTTCAAATTGAACTCAATCAATTGGCGTCTATTCATGGTGAATACTCAGCCATATTGACTGAGCAAATTGAGCAGCCATTAAGAGCTGCTATACCAAACAATCGAGATTATGCTGATATTCATATGGTAACATAATCAGCTTATACAATGCATTTCATTGTTAATTAATATCTGCTGATAAATTAGATGGATGATCATATGCAAAGGATTGCTCGAGAATATGAGGACCTTGAAACCAAGATTCAAAAACAAAAAAAGAATTCCAAAGGTGAAGCAAAAGCTGCTGAATATATAAAATTACAAGAGCAAAAATTATCAGAATGGAATAAAGATGCACCTGAATTTTTACAGGTAAATTTTAGTACATTATATATATTGTATATACTGAAAATTTTCTTGAAAAATTAGAAACACCAAAAAGTAGATGAGTTCAGCTGGGAAAATTTGAAGACCACAATCTATAAATTCGAATCTATCCAACAAACACATGCTGAAAAGATGATTGAAATGACTGGAAATACTATGACAGCAGCAGCCAACTTACGTGTTGATGATGAGATTGCTGCATTTTGTGCATCTCATGGTGGTCACTCAAAATTAATTCCTCATCAAGTATCAAACACAATTGAATCTGTAGAAAGTCAACAACCTCAATTGATTAGCATTGATAACATTGTGCCTGAACCATCTGTTTCAGATATGAGTTTGAAAAGTTCTAATGCTGCTACCATTATTCATCATCCTCCCCCACCACCACCATCCATTAAAAAAGATAAAAAAAGATGTAAGTAAGCAAGAAAAGACCTTAAAATTGTAAGATGTTGATAATACAAAAAACAGTTTTTTCTTCTCTTGTTTCTATTAGACGTAAGCCCAAGTCGGACGCAAATTTTCATCAACAACTCGATCAAAGTTTAAGTCCTTCTGAACAAAGTAATGGTCGTCAACGTAGTTTTAGTAATTCTGGAAGCTTTGTGGACTCAGCAAGTCTTCACTCTATTAATACACACAGTACATCTGATCACCACGAAGCTAATATGGCTAAATCTGCAAGTGCAAACAATATTGGACATCATAATGTTGATCTAATGACACCTAATTCACCTAATTCTTTGAACCCTCCTTCGCTGAATAAAGCACCTAGCTTAGACGATAGCTTTGCTACTAATTCGTCACCACAACCTGTATGTATATTGCCCTCTAACAAATTAATAGCAAATTCTAATTTCACGTGTATATAGCCTCTTATTTTGATAGATGCTGAAGGCTACTCGATTCCTCCTCCTGACCGTACTGCATGGCCAGGAGATGCTAACACTACTAATGAATCCTTGGTAGATACAGATGATGTGGCTTCAGATGGAGGAAGGTAAAGTGCTTTATTCGTGAAAATATAAATTCAAGGCTGCGGCTAATAGTCTCTGATTGTTTTTAGTGTATTTAGTAACCCTCGTATTCGGGTTGATATTAAGAACGAAGCTGTCAATGAAGAGGATGCATCACAATCAGCTGTTGCTCTCTCGCGCGTGTCGACTTTGTTAAGAGAGGTATTTAAATCTAGTATTGTTTATATACCTATTGATATTCAATAATTGCTTAGAAAACTCCCAATGCTGCACCTGCAGCAAGAAGATTACGAGGACGACGAGAGTAAGTTCTGGATTGTCCTCTGATTGTATTTTATTGTTAATTACTTTTCAAAATCAGGATGCGCGCAACGCAATTGTATTCTGTCATCGAGCAAGATCAGATTGTTTCAAAGGTAGATGGTTCATCTGGACCTGCACCATCAGCCACTGCACCCGAATCGTCTGCTGAATCAATATCATCACCACTATCGAATCCATTTGAAATTAGCCAGGAAAAGATTGTAGAAACACCCGAGGATGAGGAATTAGCAGTAGCAGAATCTGTCGAAGATTTACCATTAATTAATGTTTATATAACAGAAACAGTTCATGTACTTTCCAAAGCTGGGGAAGCCGAGAAGTCAGTTATTTGGGGTGAAATCGGCATTGATTACAAAGGACCTGCCACCAGTGCTACCCCCATCTGTTTCCAAATTGACCATCAACAGCCATTGGATTCAATTGAGACTACTGACTATGCAGATATACTTGATGGTTACACATTACAAGACAATATTTTCAAGATTAACACACAGTTGTATCACGAAAACAAAAATTTTGACAACTATGCAGTAGTTTGTATCAAATATCAAACCAAATTGGACCACTTACCTATTACTGTGAAGCCAGTTTGGAAATGTGAAGCAGAAAAGAGCCGATTGCTTGTAAAATATCACACAAATACAGCAGTAGCACTGGACAAGGTCATGTTTGCCACTTCAATTACTGGAAATGTACAAAATGCTTTGAGTATCCCAGCAGGAGAGCTCGTTCTCTCTCAAAATAGAATTAAATGGCATCTTGGAGGGATTCTGGATAACTCTGAGAATGTCATCAAGGCTCAATTCACTACACTTGAACAAGCTTCTCCTCAACCAATTGCTGTTCGCTTTGAAATTAAAGATCATTTGTTATCTAGTTTAAATGTGCAACATGGTACTGATGCTCTTGTGCTTTGGGCTAAAATTTGTAACACAACCAAGATTGTAAAAGCTGGCAAATATATTGCCCATGTTTAATACGTAATATATATATATATATATATATATTAAGAAACAAACATACATTTAATAAAATAATTATTTTTCTATCATATGCCTCAAAATCTAAACTTTTACATGTAGAGTAGTATACATTGAGAATTATCAAATTAAATCAAACATTAATATTTTTTCTAAAGTGATTTTTATACCTTGAGGGCTACAAAATATATGTATATATAAGAATTAATCGCATTATGCTACCTTTCCCAAGTTTATTTTAAAATTAAGTTTGATTTTTCATCTCTCCTGCCCAACTGCCCAACTATTTTTTTTTTTTTTTTTTTTTTTTTTTTTTGCATTAAATAACAATAAAATAAACTTATATGTTGATTTACTTGATATTTTCAACTTGGATTTAAAAATAAGTTTCCAGAAATGCCCTATCTCTAGCAGCTGGTATGATTTCTTCAGTGCTGATGTTTCAGATTTTTATAGTTATTTCATTGATAAAAATTAAAGCTTTGAGCCATTGTATCTCTGCAAAAGATTAAGTTATTATACTAATACTTTCTACTAATAATGAAACTTATTTCGTTTAACGCGCTCTGTTTAAATACAAAAAAAATGCTCGGATTTTTTTTTTCCTTATTTCATTTTTTGACATTTTTGTAGTAGGTTTCAGAATATTTGTTAAACTGAGAAGTGTTTACTTTACATTCATTACATAAATTTTGTTGAGCTCTATTGAATGAAATTTAGTTCTTTTGAAAATATTGGGTTTTTGTAAAGATATCCTCAAAGATATGTAAAAAAAAAATATTCTCGGTGTTGCGTCCACAACTTATTATGGTAATCGGAAGATAATGAACCTTTAAGTTTATAATCCGTATTGGGAAAAGGAGAACTAATTACTTTATTATAACATCATCCTTAATTTATTCATAATAAGGGAGAGCCCCTAGAGTGAGGGATATACAATAAAAGGAAACCCAATTTTGACGATCATAAAAATATGACAAAAAATCGTGTTTATTTTAGCAATAAATCCTCAATTGCAAAAAAAATTTCTGTTATATTCCCCCAAGTATCATACCTTATCGCCTTCTATAACCAATCAATAGATTATACAATCCATTGATTACTATTTAGAATATGAAAGAACAAGTCTAGAATCGGATATAAGAAACGCCTAGTTTATTATTTCTCAATCAATTAACCGAAAGGCTCGGACCACTCAAATCATGACACCATACTCTTTAACCTCAGCGGTTAATCATTCAAGTAGCTGTCAAGATATACCAAATCACAACCCAAGCACAACAAGCGCAGCATTGAAACAAGGCAATTCACAAGCTCTACAATCACGGCTTAATTATGATTGATTAACATCAATCCATAAATTACTCTCAAACAGATCTAATAGTTCAATACCGCTCTTAATTGTATCTCAGGAACTCAACACTAAATCATTATAAAAGGCAATACTTTTATATCTAAATAAACCTTATCTTGTTTTTATTGTACAGTTGAAGAACTGATTAATTACACATTCTCTTTTATTGTACTCTTTTTTAAATATATTATCGCAAATCCGATCTTATATAACATTTTCTAACAACGTGATCATGACAACCAAATTTACTAAATCAGACACTGCTAGTACAAATAACAAGCTGTCCGAATTCAAAATGGGAGTTATGTTTTATTTGCAAAAAGCAGGCAAATCTATCTCTAAAACTTTGAGACTAATGGAGATCCCTGAGTCCACTGTAAAATATGTTTATATATACAGAATAAAAGATACTAGAAAATAAAGTTAAAACTAGATATATTTATTGAGTATATTTTGTATCAAAAAAGATGTTGAACTTTTTTAACAAGCATTCAGAAACAGGGTATTTATAGTTTTTTGGAAATGTGGAATCAGTAACAGATTCTATAACAGATTGGCCAAACCAGTTTTGACAGTAATAACATTGCACCAAGCTAAGTATCTATAGTATTCATGTTTGACTAAATTTAGAGAATAGATCTTCTTTTCAGTTAAATAACGCAACTCGAATTTCAAGGGCAGATTCGTGATTGGATCATCCAACACATTCGTGCTATACGATTTCATCATAGCCTTCATGTAACATAACTAACTGTAATAAAGGTACAATGCATCATTATAACCTCATTCTTCTCACTCTAAGGATTATAACCAGCTAATACTTATTTGAGAACTTCTACTATTGATGATACTATCTAGATGCACCCGACGCAGTCTATGTTCTAAACAGTAGTAAACCATAGCAAATTATAACTATTGACCTAAATCATAAATTCGCTAATATTCAATATGGTCAGATTTAATCCATGATAAAACCAGGGCCTGAAGAAGGCGAATAGATTATTGAAATGAAGTATATGTTCTCATCAACTTAAAGTACATAATATATTAGAAATTGTATATAAAAAGGACGATGATCTTCTGCAAATGAAGGTACTTTAGTCCTAGCTTAATAGTAAAAACCTAAAATTATCTAGCCTACTTTTCCTTGTTTTTTTATCATAATTTTTTCCCGTGAACATTTACTAACCCATAACATATAATACCATATTCCACATATACTAGTAGATAAGGAGGTATAAAATGAGAATAAGAAGATGCTCTTTGTTAAGTGTTTCTTTTGAAGATGATAATTCTTACTGAATTGAAATAAATAAAACGAATCGATAAAAATAAAAGATGCGAAAGACAATATTTCATTAGAATCAATGGTAGTTGTGAAATCTAATTTTGCAACGATAAAAAATGATTACATAAGCAAAATTTTCAAAAAAACAAAAATGAATGCGGCTAAAGTGGATCGAACACCTGACCTTTAGATCTTCAGTCTAACGCTCTCCCAGCTGAGCTATACCCGCTTTTCATGTATTTTGGATACTATTAAAAAAATATAATACTTAATTATGTATTTGTTAACACGTGATCACTTTTATTTTATTGTTTTTGCTCTTTTTTTTTTAGTTTAACTTGTACAAAATAAAAATTTAAAAATTAGAAAACGTCTGTTTTACAAGAGCATGTCATTTACCTATTGAGAAAAATCCATGCGATAAGTATACGTAAACTATATTGGCTTATTTTTCGTTCTGCGAGAAAATTTTGAATTCCTATTGAAATTTAATGGTAAATTTACATGTTGTTGCAAACCGAGCTTCGACTCCATCCTGCAGTAAATAACGAAGTTGTTTACTAAAATAAAAAAATATAAAAATAAAAGCGGTAGAAATACAATTATAATCAGCTAAAGTTTTATTACAAAAGATTTCTGAAGATTAAATATAATTGAAAAAGTATGAGGGTATTTATAGTGATTTAGAGAACTTGTATACCATCAGACTTGAATGGAGTAATCTTCTAATTTTGAGTTGTTGTTACTAATATTATATTGAAAGGATAAATCATGCAAAGCATCGACCATAATGGGTTATATGTCAAGTACGACAATGTGGGCCATTTGGGAGCTATTGGCTATATCTATTTAGGTAACCTTGATTTTAAGGTGTGAATTCTAAAGTGTGCTTGAAATGTTATTCATTGGTAGTGTAACTATGACACAGGGGAATAGTTGATTAAACCTAATATCTTTGATATTATTATTTATTGAATTAAGTAAAATACTTCTTGGTATATATGTCATTTGTGTAATCGATTGCACTGTGATCAAGGGTGCTATCGTTCACACGACATGTATTGGTTCAAAAGTATTTTGTATTTTCGCATGCGTTTGTTATTGTGTTCACTTTGAGTATCTCTTTATTATTGCTGCACTTTAATATTTCAAGTGGCATGAACTCTGTGAGTGATACTTGTAAATTAAGTTATTTTATGATTATCAAGCTTTTAGTATGTAATTCCACTGCACATCCTTTTAAATTACTATCCTTAACAACATACTTTATTTCATTTTTTCATTTCTTATAATATGTAGTACAATAACAATTATTTTCTATAAATATGCTTAAAAAATATGATAATAAATAAACAACCAATTCTTTCCTTACTTATAAATATCCTCGTTTTCTTATAAACTTGTGTTTTCTTACTTGTTTATAATCTAAATCTTGAGCTTGAAATGCATTCTGTTACTAACAGATAGAATTACACCATATAAGTAGCTCTTAATTAAATACTTCCTTGCTCAATTGTTAGGAAACTATCTTTAATTGTTTTATAGCTTATATCTTATTGCGTATAATTGGTCATCATGATGTAGTATTTAAAGTATATCCAAAGAGTATTATCTATCAATCAATATTACTAATAACTATTATTTACTTTTAGCATATATTAACTTCTAATACATTGCCCATATTATAGTTATTACAGTCAGTTTTTTGTTATCTGGTCTGCACAATATAAAAATCTCTTATCTGTTTTAATTCCCAAAACTCATTCTCAACATTGTAACGAAGCTTTAAATTATAACGCCACTATGTCTGAACAAAGCACAATCAAAAAATTTGAACTCTTAAAAACAATACAGAGCACATAGTAGTTAGAACTTGTCTACTAACTAAATTACAAGTAATTTTATATTTCCCTTCAAATGGTGTAATTTTTGAAGGAGATTTTCTCACTAAGTTTGCTACTGTGTAACTAAAGTCAATTTTTGAAAGATTCTTGGTATCTTCTCGTAAATTTCAGTCCAATTTCTGCAAATAGGCTTTTTCAAAAAAAAAATATTTCGCATCTATCTACAAGTCAAGATATTAGTTGAAACCATAACTGCATTATTCTTGGAGCAATTTAAATTTTATGTTTTTTTCGGGACCTGAAAAAAAAACTTATTATAAACGCTCATGAAAATTGCATAAATGATTTTATAACTCAACTTTTGTAAATATTATTATTATCATTACGTCTGTCATGAAGCTCATCAATTCTTTTTGATTTTGAAGTCTACGTTGTTTAATAGTGAGTCAGTAACTAGAAGTTTAGATCGTCAGCATTGAACGAAACAGCACTTTGAGATGGCTATTCTGCGAATTGTAATAAATTGAACTCTATTATGTCAAGATATTTAGCTGAGATAGCAAAAATAGCTATTTTAAATTTTCTATATTTACATAATTAACGTCAATCGACAGATCAGAAAGTATGAATATAGCACATTTTCTATGAAATCGCTAAATATCTTGTAAAATTGGATCGTATTCTCTGTTATTTTTAATTTTTTTATGAATATAATCTTTATATGAGTAACCAAATAATTAAAATACGTAAAATGACAAGTCGTGATATCAAAGATCCCCGTACTGGAGCAGAGCGACAGTCGAAAAGCTAAAGTACAGTCTCATCGGAAAGAATCTGCTCCCTGGTTAAGTAATAGGCTTCGTTGTGAGATTCGATATTGTCGATCACTATATTTTTTACAATCTTGTGAACACTATAAAAATTGGATTAAAGGACATAGTAATTTAAGCATACTGCTGCATTGCTAAAGAAATTGGACCAAGTAAGGTTTGTTTGTTGTCAAACCAGCGAAGTTGATTGCCGCAATTGTAATTGGATAAGCAGCGGCCGCTAAAAATTGCCAATGATACAGGCCGCTATCACGTTTTTTCTGCAGTTACAGTATTCTGAATATCGAGAAAACAAAGAATCCAGTCAATAAAAGCAGCTAAGCTAGACAGAAAGGACATAAGATACATAGAAAGGTGCTATAGACATAACCAAGTACTGTCAATTTGGAGTATTTTAGTACTTAAATGATGTATTTTGGTAGTTTGCGACCATCCCTAGCGCTCAAAAGCATACCAAACAATTGTTAATGTCTAATGGATTAGCTCTAAAGTATTTTTACGATTTTTCTTAGATCTCAATTCAGCTTAATTTTTCCCTTATGATACCTCATCCAAAATCTCAATTTTGACAAAATTCAATTTTTTAGTCGAAAAATGCAACTTTTTACTAAGGTATTTATTAAAAGCATGTAACCGAAATAGAGCTAGCTATATGGTAGCGGTGTTTATTTTGAGTTTGTAAGCCAAAATTTTAGACTTTTTTTGAAAAAACTAAAAATCAGCATATTTACAAATAGAAAACTATTTTGTAGCAAAAAGTACCAGATAAAAAATAGTATATAATAGTATATATAGAGGCGCATACTTTTGATTATTTTAGGTTTTGGTTGTTGTCGAATAAACAGCGCTGTAAAAATTCTTTAAAGCTCAATTTTTTTTTAAAAATGTCAAAATCAATGAAAAATCCGGCAGCTGCGATTTAGCAGTTCAAACATCGTCACAGGCTTTTTTCTTCAAAAGATCTAAAGCAAATTGTTTTAATTTAAGAGGAACTCTTCTCTTGCCTGTTCTAAAACGGTTGAAGGGTTAGCGTCAAACAGCTGGATTAAAAAGGCGGTATGGACAGGAAATAGTTTTTTTCGGTTTCGCTTTTCCTTTTTGTGTAGGTGTACTACCTGGAAGAATTACCCCATTACTATTATTGAACTGGTTTAAAAGTTTATAAGCACTGCTGGTAGGTATGCCACAAGCTTCGGCCACTTTTGGTACAGTGGCCCCTGTTTCCTATAATATGTATATAAAGCGTGCGATTTGCTCAGGTCCATACTTTTTATATGCTTTGGTTTTAGTAATAGTCATCTCCTCCAGCTCTAAAACCATTTTCCTCCATTTTCTCATCTGCGCTTTGAGAAATATCTTTTACGAGGTACTCATTTCCCCTGAGCATCTCAATGTCGCCGAATTCAACAGCAACCTCATCAATTTCCATTCCCTCAGTCATAAAATTATTGTAGTTTTTGTCTGGAATATAGTTAACGTAACCCATTTTTATTTAAAAGATGTCTAATCTAAAAGAAAGGAAATCTTCTAAAAACTTATTTCTAAAAAAACTCTCTGTTTTTTCTTAACTAAAAAGAAGAGTTCTATTGGTCAAATGTAACCGAAAATATTGTACTACTTGAAGGCTTTTTTTTTGAATTTCTTAAAGATACATTTGATTGTTTACCCCACCTTTCTTTCTCGTCATTATAAATAAATAAAAAACTACTAAAGGAAATGAGAAATCCCACGAAAGAAGATAGAGAAGAGCTATACGAATATATGATTCTTTTCGATATGACTGACGATAGACGTACAGGAAGAGAACCCCATGCTGTTCCAGAACGTCTAATGGAATCTTTCAAGTCTTCAAAAGGGTTTAGATACCAAGAAATAACCTCTTTTGGCGTAAGTCGTAACAAAGATGAACCATCAAATATATTGGAATTAATACAGTATATGGATTACGTGGCAGATCACCGTTACGGCAATGGCGAATTTGCCCGCATAGGAAAAATGCCAAATAATATGAAATTGTATCTGTATTACCCTAGCCATCATCAATTCAGTAACAACAGACGAGAAATGAGCCAAGAATCTTTACAATACAATGGCTCACCACGAAATAGTCCTCCTATGGAAGTCAATAGAGAAGATATTAGAAAACTCAATGATAATATTGATCCATTTGCTATTGACAAAGAGATTGATTTAAAACCTGAAGTAAATTTTTGATTTCTCTTTTTTTTTTTTTTTTTGATAAAATAATCAAATGCTAATTTTCTTTTGTTTAATAGTTAATAAAATATTTACCTGGAACGATAAATGAAAAAGTAGATATATTACGACAGATATTTGCGGCACATTTTCCTGCTTATTACATGAAATTTACACCATTTGGGTAAGTACGAATAGCATAGTTATTCTTGATGTGAAATACAAATATTTACGATAAATCAGGTCAGCTGTATCTGGAATCGCTTTTTGCAACTCTAAATTGAATATTAATATTGAAATGGATGTTCCTGACATGAAGCGCCTATTGAAGGAATCTACATACAGAGGCACAAAGGAACCACAAAACTTTAATTATATGAGTGATGTTCTACATTCAGTTGGTGCAACAAAAATTACTTATGATGACACATTATGTTCAACCAGTTTCCTTCTTGATAATTTTCGTTACGAATACGTTTTTAATCGTGAGATTGTAACAAAAAGCACGGATTTGATTCAACAATACATGAAATTGGACAGTAGAGTATTACCATTCATCAAAACTTTGAAATATTTTGGTCGTGGTAGAAACATCTTTGCTCGTAAATAACAATTACGCACTCATAACTAATTTGAGATATTAACATTAATACATTATTTTAGCTCAATTACCCAACAATAGTATACGATTTTACGCTTATGTCATTATGGCATTATCTTTCCTTATATCTTCAGACCCACCTGTCATTCCCAACCTTCAAAATATTAATCACAAAGACATTAGAGATCTTTGTATGTCAGATGACTGTGCAACTAGAAAAGTATTCTGGGAGACGGCTATCCATAAAGGCGTTGTAGTGGGTGCTACTTCTCGCTTTCATGATTGTATACAGTACGATAATAGTGCTTCTCCATGTACAAATCGAGTAAAGAAAAACGGATCAAGCTTGTATTGGAAATCATCGAATAAGGCTACGGTGGGAGAACTGTTTATTGATTTTATGTATTATTATGGATACGAGTTTGACTATAAAAACTTTGCAGTTTCATTGAAAATGGGAGGGATCACACATAGAAAGGATGAATTTAAGGATGATTTAGTGGTTGTGGAGGATCCAATCTTATCAGGTGTCAACTTGGCGTAAGTAATCTGATTTACTATTGAATGATTAAATTAATATTTTATAGTGTTGGGATTATCGATCCACTTGGGCTGCAAAAATTTCAAACTACATTAAGAGGGGCATTCACATTATTGTATGGCAATATATCATTTGAACAAGTGATTACAAGCACACCAGACATTCATCAATACAACAATCTTCGAGGATTGTACGGTAAGATGCCAAAGTACAGGCCTTTTCTGCGAATTGGATGGACTCCATCAACAAAAACAATTGCACTTATAGGATTACCAAAAATACCGGAACAGGATAAGGAAAGAGTATGTTTTTGCGATCGCATCAGAAATTTATTTATTTCATACGGTGCCGTAGATCGTTTAATTGATCTTGATTACACCGTAAAACAAATAACATTTACTGATGTAAAACGTAATGTAAAAGATATTGTCATACCCACATCCTTTGTATTTGAGGGCAAAAAAGTGTACTTGGTGGAGCTTTACGATTCAATTATCGCGGAAGTAAGTTAAAGGCTGTTTATGACGACTAGAGATACTTTAAATACTTTGCTTAAAAATTGGAATGTTGCAAAATAATAAGTTTAGAAAACATTGTTTATTCAAAATAATTGATACTGTATAATAAAATGTTCATGCAAATTTGCTCACAAACCAGAAGTAAATAAAGACACATTATTTACCTTAAAAATTATTATATGTAGTTTTGCTGTCAATAAAAAATAACAGTAAAACTTGATCATGTTTGAAAAATTAACATCTCAAATTCAATCGGATTTATTCTGATATATATATATATATTTAATATAATATTAACTAAATATGTAACTCTTGCTCAAATTTGTGAGAATATACAAATGCACATTGTAAATTTTTTTTGGTGTATTATTATAATAAACCACTTATTATCTCAAATAAGACATAATTATCAGGTTATTTATAATGTGTTATTTATTTGAAAATAATGAACCAAAAAAGTATTATAAAATGAACTACAATGGATTGACTGTATGATTGAATATAAGCTATGCACAAATAAATGAAATTATATATCTATTAATTGCTCTTTTTGCTGGGAATACGTGCTTGTTGCTGAGGTTGCTTTGGATCAGCATTAGTAGTAATAGTAGTTGGATTTGAGTTAGCCTTAAGACCTGCATGAGTATATATCAATGTACCAGCAAAAACGAGAAGAGATCCCATTTTAGCACCAAATCCAAAATCATTTTTAAAGTATATGATGGAAAACATCAATGAGGAAAACTTTCTTAAATTCAAAACCAAATTCAAAGTTAAAGAAGTAGCAACTGAAGTCATGCGGTTGACACCAGCAATACAGACATACTGTGTAAGCATGTTCATCAATAAAAATGCCCATAATTTACGCATTTGCATGGATTGCAAAATTTCTAAAAGTGCTGGAGGGAGTATGTCGCATAAATAGCCTAAAAATGGAACTTGATCCATGAGAGCAGGAATTGGCATCAATGGTGATTTGTTATAAGCAACAATTTGATTTGATAAATCTTTGTAAAACAATAAAAAGAAGGGAATAGCGAGGAAATGCTTTATAAAATGAACCAATTAATTAAATGCATACAAAAGACCAAATATACGAATACTTACAGTATAAAACAAGCCTTCTCTCCATTGTTTACCATACTTTTTGTATGTAACTTCTTGAAACAATCCCATACCAGCTGATAATATCATAGCAATTAATAAAAGGAAGATACCTGTAAAGAATTCGGTTGTGCTACCAGGATTATTCTATTCAATTTTCATTTAGCGGACCATTTAATCTGTTTTTTTTTAATGCTTTTACCTCAGTATGTGCAGAAGCATTGTCCAGAGTAGCCCAAACAACACCAGCAGTGACAAATATAACACCAGTGATTTGACCGATAGAATATCTATGAAACAATCAGTAGATTACTCTCTCCTTAACATAGCAAAAATTTACCTTTTTTTCAAAATTAATGCACCCAAAATCATATTGACAATCAGTCCTCCGCTTCTGAAAATAATGTGCAATGGCACTGAAATGTTGTAACCTAAGGCTAAATTATTCAAAACTGATACAATAAAGAACATGGTGACTAAAAAAAGCCAGTTTGAAAGAGGAACAACTGTGGGCTTCAATTTTGGTCCATATTTGCCCCAAATGATTTGGTTTCTTAATCCTTCTACTGCCACAAACAAAAATTGACCAAATGTAATCAATTGACCTAAAAATGAAGTTAATAATAAACATTTAGTCTCATATAGTATAAAACTTACCACTTTTTGGTGCATCACTGAAAAAAAAAAAAAAGTTACATAAATTTTTAGAAATCAATAAATTTGTTTAAACTTACGTTACTAAAACTTCTAAAGCAAACACGTTACTACAACATCCTCCAAAAATTAGGGCCAGTATCATTGGCATATCAGAAGCAATTATATGGATTAGTGCTTCTGTGAAGCTAGTGGAGCTATCCATGATAAAATCTTTAGAGTGATGGTAGAGAAATTTGCAGAAAAAGGGGAAGAAATATTCCAATGTTATATACTCAATTTGATATTGAGATTTTCGATGAGTTTCAAAACTTTAAACCCTATGGGTTAATAAGTCACGATACAGGTAAAGAAGATCCTTTAGATTTCATATAAATAAATACATCGGGCCATCTGGAAGTTTTTATCCGAAGTAAAACAACTGATATCGTTAACGGCAACGAAATACAGCCGAATGTATACAAGCAAAAAATTTTTTTTTATTAAATTAATTTAATGACCCACTGGAGCGGTAAGATGAAGATATATTCCTTTATCTTTTAGATGTTGTCATCGAATGCATCTCTTCTTCGCCATGTTTTAATTTTCTAAGGGTGATGCTTATTCTAGTTCCTCTTTCAATTAATTGATCACCAATTTCGTCAATTAATCTAGATTGAATCCCATGCTCCCAATCAAATCTTGCATCTTGAGATAATGCTAACACATCCCCAGGACGTAGTAATATATCATGCTTGTTTTTATTTTCGGCATTTTCAGCATTATAAGATGTAGCATTTCTTCTAGCTGGTCTCATTGTCATTATGCAAGATGACATTAATGAAATGATTAATATTCCATCTTCAAATCTAAAAATACGATTTTAAAATTTTAAAATTTTAGTTTTTTTTTTTTTTTTTTTTTTTTTTTCATTTGAAAGGGTAAATGTAACACAGACCTTAGCAAGTCAACATGGCTTGTAATTCCTTCACCTAAAATTACAAATTCATTAGTTTTTTACATTTTATAATTTTTTTTTATTTCATACCTTTCTTGTACAAATTCAATATCGCTTGATCAAAAAGTGGTTGCCTATTTAATATTTCTTGATTATATAATCCTGGATATTTCTCAATAACCCATGACTCTATCCAATTAATGAATTCCGGCAATTCTCCAAAAATCATGGCTTGATTTGCATTGCCTGTGAAATAATTGTTTTCAATAAGAGCGTGTGTTAATGACATTTGTTCCTCATGAGATAATGCTTGTCTGAGTAGTTTCAGGCCTGGTATAGTATCAAATGTAATTATAGGAGTAAGTTCTTCGTGTTTTTCTATTTCTTCATCGCTTCCAAAAAGGTCTTTCCAATCTATACTATTGGGCATTATTGTGTGGTTGCTGGAAAACCAGACCAAAATGAAAAAAAAAAAGTAGAGCAAATTTTTAAATCGCTGATTCATTTTACTACATTTTTTTTATAAAACAAAAAAAAAACGCTTATTTAAAATTATGAATTCAATATAAAATCGATTTGAAAAAATATAAAAGTAAAAAAAAAGTGCTTGAAAAGCATATGATGCTAGTTGTACAGTTCATAAAGCTAAATCAAACAAGAAAAAAATTGTTTGAAAGGTCTATTTCAACAGGTTTTCAGTCATCATCATCACCCTCAGCCAGTATAAATTAAAGTGCCGATTGAAATATTCGTTTAATCCCTTTTGAAATTGAGATATGCACTCTGTAAAGGGGTTTTCAATGGACTTGAAGCCAGGTTTTTTAATTTATTTTGATTGCCATATCCTTCAATATTAACTAAATTATGTAGCTATACTTTTTTTTTTTGCTAAAAAGTTTCAAAATTTCAAGTATTTAGGATATATGAGAATAAAGAAAAGGTTGAAAGATCAAAAAAAAAAGGAGTCAGTTTAGAGTTTTTTATTGTTTGTTTGATGGGTAAATTGCCTTAATTATTCCAAGTAACTTATTGTTATCTCCAGCCACATGAAGTTTACTTTTTTTTTTGCTTTATTTGGGTGGCAAAAACACAGGGGTACGTACCTGAATTCTTTTTGATTTTTTTTGTATTGACCGATCTCCATGATGAAAATTGAATTATGATTGTTGATCGCCTACTGATTGAACAAAGAAACCTATACGCTTTGGGCTCCAATTATTAACAACTTGCCAATAATAGTAACTCTGAAAAAGTAGCTTAAATCGAATGTAGGTAGTACAATAACAGGTTGAAACGAGCAAAATTCTCGGTTGAATTTATTCATAATTTAATCAGTTTTATGTATATATACATATATATAAATAAAAAGATAATGACTTTTGAATTGCTTATATTCAAAAGAATTTCAAATTATTTTAGATAACAACAAGGTAAAATAAAAAGAAGATCTTCAGCCACTTGAATGTTTTTTAATAGGTGAGTATATATATAGCTTTTTGAGTGTTTGAAACCCAATCCTTCTTGATATATAATCCATTCAACGATTAAAGAGACTAACTAGTTTTTGTTTTTTTCTTTCTTTCTCTTTTTACTTTTTACATTTAAACACTTCCCTTTTTATTTCTTGTAAATTTAAAACTATATAAATATGCCAGCAAGATGTTGTTGTATAATACCTTTAAGAGGTGGTATTATCATTAGTGGTATTATCATGCTTGTAAGTAATAGTTTTGACTAAACTTTTTAATATGTACTAATAAAAAAAAATTGATATAGGTGGTATCAGTTGCACTTCTCGGTGCTACTTTTACTCATAAAAATCGTAAGTGTATATAAATGCTTTATCGTCAAAAATCTAACAATATTCTTTCCAAAAAAAAAAAAAAAAAAAATTAGCCATGATTATACATCTTTCACTTATTCACGTTGTTCTTCCCTGGGTTTACGTCGGTTTCCAAAGTAAGTAATCAAAAACTACATTCAATGAATAACTCGAGTTTATTTACCTTATTTTAAAAAAAGTTGCTACGGCTGTTGTATCTTTATACACAATTGCTTCAGGAGCTATTGCAAAATTGGGAATGATGAGATTAAACAAATTCTTATTATGGTTATTGGTTTTCTTCTTGACCATTTGGGAGGCTGTTTGTTTTATCTTGGCATTGGTCAATCGTTCCAAGGCTCTTACTGCTTGCGAAGAAGCAAATCCATCATCATCATCATCAGATAATAGCTCAGCAAACAACACTACCCTCTCCGTAGGCGATTATTCTACAACATTTTTGGGAATGGAAATGGGAAATACTTATGGTTTAGCAAATTGTGCACAAGCAGTTCAAGCAGATGTCATTGGTAGTGCAATTATATTATTTGTGGGTCAATTGTTGATGGTTAGTAAATGAATTGAAAATACATACATACATATATATGTGTATCTACATATTGACATTTGTATTTCGTATAGTTTTATGCCGCAACCGTTGTAGGATCTTATACAGCTAAATTAAGAGAGCGTAAATTAGGTCATCGTTTGCGTGATCTTGAATGGGATGATAATTTAGACGAACTCGCTTCAAGTTATCGTGCTGATGCTAGAAATGCACCAAAATATCCTTTGAACGATCTTAATAGCAAGAAAAAGAAAGGATTCTTTAAATTTGGCAATAAAAAGTAAAAAAAAAAAAAAAAAAATCATTTATATCCCCCTTTATCACTTTTATATATATAGATAAAACACAAATAAAAACCAGTTTTTCTTTTTTTTTTTCTATTATATTTTATTTAAAAAAGTGTTCGCCTAGCATATTTTGGGTATGCAGGTTTAGTGGATTGAGGTGGTACAGGAGGTGGAGGAATATGTACAGAATTCATACATGTATTTAATGTTTGATGGAATAATGTACTACTTTTAGCTGTCGTCCGGGGTAAAATTGTGGGTGTTTGAGTAGGTGTAGTTGATGATGAATCATCTGTTTCAAATGGATTAGTATTTGTTGTGGTGGTTGCTGTCAAATATGGGTTATAGTTGTTGGATGGTTGTTTCATTCTACAACTAGTGCTTGAATTATTACTGCTCCTATTACTGCCATCATCACTATTGGCAGTTTTATTAATATTGGGTTCATCATCAGTATCGTCATCATCATCATCATTATCATCATCATCAATAAAATTAGGTTGAAAACCTTGAGTTAACAAAAGTGATTGTCCAGTGTCTACCATTTTCTGTAAACTATCAGCATCCATAGAAACATGACTAGAATGATTTGTTGAGCGACGAGACTCAGGATTATCAAGTAAATCAGATGGCTCATCATCAAGTTGATCTATATTACTATTATTATCAATTTTTGACAAAAAATTATACGGAACAGATTTTGATCGAGAATGAGAAACATGAGTTGGGGTATATAATTTTGGTGTATTGTTTAAAATCGCGTTTGGTAATATTGTAGATTGTGCTCCTGCTACTTTGTTCGTTGGCATCATCCAACTAGGCATCGTATTACTATTGCTGTTTATTGATGAACTTGCGCTATGATTAGATGTTGAATCATAAGAATTAACAAGTGGAATGTCGTTTGATTGTTGCGACCTTTTAATGATGGCATCAATAGCTTGCGTTTGAAATCTTGGCAACGGCGCTGGTTTTTTTTTAATAATGATGAGCCAAGAAGATTACAAGAAAAACATAAAACTTTTGCATAATTTAATTATATACCTCCTAAATACACAATATCTCTATTAATCATACGCCCATTTTGAGCATGTGCTATAAGTCGTAATATAGCAAAGAATTGGTCTTTTGTGATCCCTTCTTTTTGGTCTTGAAATAATGCAAGTATCTATAATCTCCAAATGTTAAAACCAGCATGGTTAGAAACTACGTAATAATTACCTCTTCTAGTTTATGATCTGGTAAACCACATCCATTTACAAAATTAAATACTGCTTCATTATCTGCTTTACCAATATGAAAAGGATCTAAATCTTTCCACCATGTTTGATAAGCATTAAATTCTATATCTGATAAATCATCTGCTTGAACTTTTGGTGTAGCCGTCAAAGCTTCAATTTCAGATTCTCGTTGTGGATCTACTACTAGTCGCTTTGATTCTTCTAATCTTTTGATAAATACACCAGATCTTTTTTCTACAGGTTCTTGATTATGGCGTCTAAATAATTTATTCATATGTGTGTTTGAAAAAAAGAAGGGGGGAGAGAGAGAGAGAGAGAGAGAGAGAGAGAGAGAGAGAGAGAAAAAAGAAAAAAGCGAGAGAGAGAGAGAGAAAACTGTAATTCTGCGCACATTTAATAAAAATGAAACTTATACATTTGTTATTGGAAAATGTTCTTGTTTTCGGATTATCCGCTTCTTTTACATTGGTCAAACTTACAGTGAGGATTAAGGCATTGTATGCCCATTATGGAAAGTACATTTATTTGCATGACTTATATAAAGTTTCGCTCTTATGGTAAGCATCAAAGCACGCTTTGGTTATAGAATCATGGGCCACTTTCCAAAAGCAAATATGGGCAACAAGGGAAGATGACAAACGGAGTTTTGATTGATTTTTGTAAAAAAAAAAAAACCAAATTTTGTGCTTATAAACCTTTCTTTAGGTCTTTTGCAAGTAAAGCTTGTCAAAGTAATACTCTGTAGAGTAAAAATTCTTTTAAAAAATGATATCATGAGGATTCAATAATCAAAAGGATATCCAACACAAAAGACAACTTGCTTAGATATTGATCGGACTTCTGTGCCGAAATCTTCACAGCAGCTTGCTCCTTCCGAATATTGACAAACTACATAAAAAATACAGAAAAAAAAATTGTATGAAAAAGAAAATGCTTTTTTAGGTACGTAATTAAGTTACTTTAAATTCAGACAAAATAAGTAAAATTTGGGATGAAATGAGGATAAAGTTTAGATGTAGCGAGAATAAAGTTTCGATGTAATGAGGATGAAATTTAGATATAATGGAAATTGAGATTTAGATAAAGTAAGGATAAAATTAGGATGAAATGAGAATGAGATTTAAAGATGATGAGAAGCGAAATTAAAAAAAGATTAGATAATATTTCAAAAAGTTAACCTAAATGAACTTACCTGTAATAATCTAAACTTCCAAAGAAGAAACTGTGTTTGATACGGCGATGTCATAAAAAAGCTTCACATCATTTTCTCTAGAAGCATCGATACCCTAGCCAGAGATGCAGAGTATACAATACTATAATGTTTTAGATATTTGCACCATTTTTACCTGTAAGATAAAAAGAATTAGCATAGAAAAATGACAAATTACATTACTTTATGATACGAATGTTTGAAAGCAATAGTCATGTTCTATATTTATTAAGTATTCAAAGAATTGTTTAGTGCTAGGAAGAAATGATTATTTACTTTGCTTATAGTGGAAGTAACTGCAAGATAAAACTGTCTCTAGTGATATTTTTATCTTTTTCAATATGTATTGCACTTTTTATATAATATTAAACTGCACTTTTATAATTTTGATTATTTTGGTAATGAGCCCAATTCATAAAAAATACATGTTTAAATTAAACAATTATCATCTAGAAACAACACTTTATTCGTCCGGATATTATTCACGACTTGTACGGATTTGCATTCTCACTTTGTCTAGATTTCATTTTTGCTCTGTCTCAATATACAACGACAATCGTCCTGAAATGTCTGAATTTGAAGTAGAAAAATGTTAAAAATAGCAAAATAAAAAAAAAACTGTTTACAACTCAATTCCATCTAAAAATGCAAAGGGACATCATTATGCATATTGTTATTAATGCAATCACATTTGCTTTGATATCATGACAACAATGAGATTGGAAACAAATAAAATTTGACGTAATAAGCCAAAATTTTTATTGATTTACCCACAGATATTATTTCAGAAAAGCTATCGCAAAACATCAGAAAATGCCATGCTACAGTGATCTTAACACCAGATTAGTACAATTTACGCTGTATCAATCGGTCATCAATTTATCCGAAGCTTTTGAAAAGCTAAAACCATCTTCTTCAAGTCACAGTTAGCTCTTTCTTTAAACTAAAATGCAACTTGTACAGGGATTTAGCGACATTTTCAAGCAAGAAAAATATGATACAGTTGCCTGTGACATTTACGGCGTCATTCATGATGGTATCGAGGCATATCCATACTCCAAGGATGCCCTTATACAACTAAAGAAAAATGACGACCATGTTATTCTATTGTCCAACTCTACACGACTCCAAGACAAATTAGATAAAGCCATGACAACTAAATTTGGCATTGATAGCAGCTACTATGATGAAATATTATCCAGTGGTGTGCTTACCAAGTTTTATTTAAAGGACTTGGCTGAATATTTGGAGACAGGTCAAGTGCAACAAGCAGCTTGTCACGCAACAGCACAGCGTCATGGTATCAGTACCCAAATGATGCCCGATGAATTTGCCGCCAAGTATCTCAAAACAGGCAAATTCTTTTTGGCTGGTGATCCCGATTGGCAAGAGCCATTGTATATGCCTGTATCACCTACACTTACCCGAGTGCATGATTGGGATACTATTGAATTTGTCTTGTTGGGTTCTATTCGTGGTGTTTTCCCGGATCAAAAATCAATAGATCCATTTAGTGAACAGGATGTTCGAGCCGATTATCAACCTTTATTAGACAAATGCTTAGAAAGAAACATTCCTATAATTTGCGCTAATCCTGATGTGTTTGCACCCAATGGTGTAAATGAGGATGGCAGCACTAAATTATTGATTTGCCCTGGTTATGTGGGGCAAATGTACGAGGAGATGGGAGGTCAGGTTTTATATTTTGGTAAACCTTTCAAGAGTATTTACGATTTCTTGCAAACAAACAAAGCTAAATCAACCATCAAATTTAATGAAACGGAAGCTACCAGTAAAATTGTTTGTGTCGGTGATAATATTGCTACAGATATTAAGGGTGCTACTGAGGCAGGATTAGATGTGGTGATGATTCTTGGAGGTGTTCATTGGGAAGATTTAAAAGATGCTAAAGATGACTATGAGGAATTGAAGGATCGAATCAGGAATCTTTGCAAGACACATGACAGTAAAGAACCGACTTATCTTATGCCAGTGCTTAGATATTAAGACATTTTTTTTTTTTTAAAAAAAAATAAAACAATTAGACATGTGTTTAAATTAAGAATTCTGAGTGGTTTATAATTTTCCTGTATTTTATAATTTAACGAAATGGATGTTGTGTCAAATATAAACATACATGACAACATGACAATAGTCGCCTAGCAACAATGACATAGTAATTGGTTGCCTAGCAACAATCCATCATTTTTGATCTGACAAGTACTAAAGAAAATTGACGGATTTTTTAATATTGTTGGATCAAACAATTAGATGATTAAATTGTTAATTTCCTAATATGATTAAAAGTTGAGTATAGAAGTTCTTAAGCATCAGCAGCAATGAGAGAACCAGGCGACAGACACACACACACACACAGGCAAATCAGTAGGAAAAGAGATGAGAGGGAGGACAAAAACCACAAACAGCTTAAAGAGACTGTTGATTTTCTATTTTTTTTTTCTTTCTTTCTTTCCTTTTCATAAATTATTGTTTAATGTCATGGACTCATCTGGGGCATTAATGGATAATACACATGTCATAAGAGTACCAGAATACTTTTATGCAGTTGATATTAATTATTTGACACATATGATAGGTAAAAATTTAATTAAAATGCAATCGTTTATCGTTATTAATCCCCCACCTTCTCTTTGGTCCACCCCCCTCCTATCCCTTTTTATCTTCATTGATAGCTGATATGTTAGGAAGGCTTATTTCTCACAACGATCTTATACCATTAACACCTAGCAACCTAACGCGTTTTCATTCTCGAACACCACCAAATATATCCCTCACTGATTATTTACGGAGAATCGTGAAATACACATCAGTAGAAAAGTCTTGTTTATTAATTTTGTTAATATACATTGATCGTGTATGTGAACTTCATCCACATTTTACAGTATCATCACTGACAGTACATCGATTCTTAATTACAGCAGTAACTGTATCATCAAAAGCGCTATGCGATTCATATTGTACAAATTCACATTACGCTAAAGTAGGAGGTATATCAACTCAGGAAATAAATGCATTGGAATTGGAATTTCTATCATTGATTGATTGGCATCTTGCTTCAACTGGACCTATTTTACAGCAATATTATGCGAATTTAGTGGAGCAACACCCCTGCTATGAAAGGATTTTATCTGATCAAGAAGATCGTCTATCACAATTAAATACTAATAAAAAGAGACGAAGGAGTAGCACAGAGGAACAGGTGGCTACTACTACAGAAACAGCTATTACAGAAGAATTGGAAGAACAATCATCTTGTTCATCCGATGAAGATCAAGATAAAATCCGGAAAAATTCTTTAGATATCAGCATAAAAATAGAAGAAGAAACAACAAAAAAGCATTTCGATACACTATTAGATGATGAAACCATACCCTATATCGCATAAAAAAGAATGTTATATTTTTGACTATTATATATAGCCTTTACAATTGATGCTATATTTTACACACCAAAAAAAAAAAAAGCTTTCCCCCCTTCCCAAATGGATGTTTTTTTTTGCTACACCTCGTGAGGTCACCTCTATCGAATCAACATTGTTTATAACTTTTTTGACCCAATCAAAAAAAAAACCCCCCCTTTCTATTTCCCTTCTTTTCATAGACACCACAAAAAATTCCTACTAATTCCAACACTAAAAAACGAAAAAGAATTACGCTGGCGTTTTTTTTATAAACCAATCCCAATTTTTTAATGTAAACTTATATACTTAATAATAGAGAAACTTATTTAATTTTTTGTTTTTGGTTCTAACTGCTAATTGTTGCGCAAATCCATCTTTCAATGTTGATAGATGTTGGATTTATTGATTATGGACCGTTAAAGAGTCACGTAATTTCTTATTTACCAGCAATGGTACCCAAGTCATTTTAGTTCTGCCAACAATCCTTTTCTTCTTTTTAGAGTAAAGAAAAATCATACCATGAGCTGGACAGGCAGTTATACACAAACATTTGTTGATCCTCAACACTTACAGGAAGCTGAGCAACAAGTTGATGTCTTTATGGGCATGTTTAATAGGTAAAACTATAATGAATTGAAAGTAAAAAAAAAAAAAAAAAAAAAAAAAAAGAAGAATAAATCTAACGAATTGTTTAGAATCATGGAAGCTTGTCAAGAGAAATGTATTCCCAATAATTATCATGAACCCGATTTGAATAAGGGAGAACAAAAATGTATAGATCGTTGCGTTGGGAAATATATGTCGATACAAGGTATTCTAGGAGAAAGAATGAAACATTTGGCTCCTGGATTTACTTCAACAACAAATAGTGATGGATTTTCACCAGAAAAACATTGATAAAAATCAACCTATAGACTCATTTGTATTATTATTATTATTATTAAAAAATTATTGTTTTATTTGGAAGAAGAAGGAGCAACATTTCCAAATGCATGGTGAGGTAATTGAGGATGCATTCGAGGGTACAAATAATTCATAAATCCTCCAAGATATGTCGAGTTATCAGGGAATAATTCTCGAAGCTTTTCATAGTAATAAAATACACAAAGAGACCAATATACCTAGGTAAATTTTGAATTAAAACCGTTGGTTTTGTTTAATTAGCTTTATAAACTTACATAGCAAACTGTCATGAGAATGAAAATTGCTAAAGAAAACTTGATTTCATCTTCCCATAGTTTTTGACAGTTGTAAATGTTGGTTGGGGGCAATGTTTCAATGGTATAATAAGTGTTGTTCATATTGAGACCCTGCATGGTTTCATCAACTATATTTTGCGAACTTTGTAAACACCAATCCATATATAGCGACTTTTGAATACCAAATATAAATATGTTGGCAAGAATATCAATTAGGTATATTGGTACGATAAAGAATAAAAACACAACGCCTGATTGTAGGGTGTTTGGGAGGTTCTATATTGTAGAAAAATGTTTAATAACTTGATATATTGGATTAAATTTCATGAAAATATTACCACAAATAATCCGTATAAAATCCATAAGGCTACTAATGCAAATACAATGGATATTGATCCAAGCGTAAATAATGCTGGCCTGTTGAGAAAAGAAAATATAGCTAAATAATCGAATATTTAGCATATACTGTAAAAATCTTTATATGATGTTTAGTTACGTGTATAGCCTTGGAAAGACAACGTTGAGATATATATATTAACGCCCTACAAAAAAATAATTAGTAGCTGTTGATTTGCTCTCCTTTTTTGATACTTTACAAGCCATATTGCACACGCAACAGCACAACCACCTCTGAGAGACATACATGAACACCATTTTCTACGATATTCCCTTGGATCTAAATATCTTTGTTCGATTAACTCGGGTTTGTGAAATAGTACCATAGCTATGTTATATAATAATGAAAAAAAAAAAGATACCATAAAAAAATAATCGTTTTGAGGTTTTTAAAGGTATTTTGAAAAACATTACTTTATTTGGAAAGTGTGATACACTCGTTTGTATCTATGGCTTAATGCAGTAGCTTATGGTACAAGGTATAATTCGCATTACAGCTTAAGACTCAAGACCTAATGATAATCGAGCATAAAAATTGATCTGACAAATTAATTCAAAAAATACCCATAAAAATTGAACAGTGCTTTTTTGCACACACTTTTGAAAATATCTCTTTAAAAAATTAATATTTTAAAATGAACTAAATTGGATACGACAGAGTTCAATGAGTTCTATAACATGCATGAGAAATAATTGCTGTTCAGCTTAACAAATATTTAAAATCTACTTTAAAAGGGTCGAAAAAAAAGGGGGGTTTTTTTTAAAAAAAAAAAAGTGCTCCAATTTTTTGATACGTAAATATATTATAGAGCACTTTAAAGCAAATAAGCTTTAGTTATAAAAGTGTTAGTATTTCTTAGTTTTTTTTTTTTTTTTTTTTTTTTTTTTACAAAGATATTAAGGCTCAAATTTTTGAATATTGTTAAGAAGAAAATGGCAGGTTTCTATTTGAAAGTTGTATTTTAAACCTTCAAGAATGGCTGTTTAATTTAATGACATCAAGATAATGTTACTCGTACGTTTACTGCGCATTAAGTGCAACTTCAATTTTGAATCATTGTTTCACAAGAAACTTCAAATAATATTTGAGACACTATAAAAAATAGTTGAAGAAAGTGCTCCCTGTCATTTCCCTATTTTCATATCAATTCGGGGAGGCCACAGTAATTAATTGCGATTTTGTGGTCCAACATTAGATGTACCCACCACTACAATGGGAGATGGGAGCTCATTTGGATCCGTATTTATGGAGAATCGATGCGTTCACTAACTTTAATAAGTGTATGCAGTAAATAACGAAGTTGTTTACTAAAATAAAAAAATATAAAAATAAAAGCGGTAGAAATACAATTATAATTAGCCAAAGTTTTATTACAAAAGATTTCTGAAGATTAAATATAATTGAAAAAGTATGAGGGTATTTATAGTGATTTAGAGAACTTG